>VDFB02123498.1:0-24246 GCA_007258455.2 Sequoia sempervirens | reverse complement strand
GGTTCAACACTGTGCCCCAGGAAGCTCTCTCCCCAAGGATGAAAGCACAGTTTCAGGATGACAATGCAATGCACTGGCGTCTCTCAGGTGTGTTGGCGTCTGTACGAATAGAGAACTGAAAGTACAGTGAGAACTACCAGAAAATGAGCTAACAACCTAGCTAGTGGTTTATAATGGAATAAAACAACACTATAAAATAAGAAATATACAATCAAATATGATAAATCAAGTATATTAAATCTAGGGTGACAAAAATGATCTCACAAAAGAGTTTGTTCGCCAGCTAGCTCCAAACATGCTTTCAGCTACACACAAGAAGTAAAATTGTTGGGGGACTGTATAGGGGCCTACCTCAGTCAAACCCCCATTTTGGTGTTTCCACCTCCATGGATAGCCAAGATAGAAAATGTAGAGACAAAATATGATAAACGATGAATGAAAGTAAAGAACACAATAACACTACAAAACAGTAATGTACTACTCAGCTAAATCGTAGAGGAGAGGAGTGAAAATGCTTACCACCTCCACCAAGATCTCACTAGCTAATGGAGGAGAAAATGAGAGGACCCAAGCCCCAATTGTAATGGTGTTCTTCCACACTTTCTCTACAGAGTTAATGGAGCATTGTTGCTACTACTATGGAGTGCAATGTGTTGCTTGAAGGCTGAGAGTGCAAGAAGTGAATGCTTAGGGAGTGCCAAAAGAATATTTTTAGAGGATGAAATGAAGAAATGAAGAGTTTTTTTGAAGGGAGAATAAAAAAATTGCCATATTCGGGTTGGTTGGTTGAAGAGGGACATTACAAATCGACCCCAATGGGAAGAGTAACACCTCTATAGGCTTCAGATGTAGGAATCCATAAGGGACATAAGCACGTCGTGTGGACATCTGCGTGTTGCATGGGTGTCCCTGATAGTTATTCTTCTATCGACACACAAAACAAATGCCAAGTGGAATGAAGGCAATGGGCTGATGTGATTTTCACCTTCAAATTTGGTTATCTAAGGTGAGGAAGTGTAAAAGGGTAATTTGTGTAAGGGATGCAAATTCGCTCCCATACAAAACTATACTAGAGGTTAATGGGAAGTAATTAGGAGGAAATATTATACCATAAAGTGAATTAGGTGGTGTCTAAGGTTTGAATATAGGACATGAAGTGGAAACTTGAGGTGTGTAGTAATAATGTATAATATTTTTGGTCAATAATGAGCAGAAGGAAAGGTTTCTTGTAACGATATGTGTATAAGATGAAATATGGAGGAAGGTGGTATAATACATAAAGTGTTAAAGATTGGGATATGTGATAGAAAATAGTTAAAATATGTGTGATGAAAGGAATGGAAGAATGAGATGGACATTGAATGGTAAATATTATTAGGATCCCACAAGACCAAACAATGTCTATGTTTCTCATCAATTTTTTAGATTTGTATATGCAAAATTATGAAAACTAGCTAACACACACTCAAGGGAAGAAAAAACTTGTTGATTGTTAGTGAATAGGGATTTTCCTAAGTCAAACCCCTTGTAGGTAATTAAGCAAATGATGAAATAATGTAATTGAAGCATAAAACATGAAATGATGCAATGTTGATACCTTGGAAGTTTTCTTGGAGTATAAATTTGCAATCTAACATGAAGTGGTCATGAAGAATGTAGATCTTGATCTCAAATAGATGTGAAACAATGTTTGAAGTATGGATCTTCAATGTTACATCCACAATCTTATCTCAACAACATGCATGAGTGCACTAAACCCTTGACATGATGAAATGATCTTGAATTGCTACAATTAAATCTTCATAATCTGTCTTGAAATTCCTTTGAAAATGCTCTTGTGAACTCTTGTGAACTCAAATTTTCTATAATGCATGAATTATTTGAATTATAGGATGAAACTATGAGAATTAACCACTTATTTATACTAAATTGATAGATTAACCCCAAAATTCAAACAATTCAAGCTGACACTAGATCTGGAAATGAATGTTATTAAAATCCTGCCAAAAGAAAATTCAAAAAGGGAATCCTTATTAAGGGAGGACCCATTCACCACCTAGGTAAAATGGGTCCTAGCAAAAGTTTCCAGTACTTTTCCTTCGGGGGGTGAAATAACATCAAAAACCCATGTCAGATATGCAAAGAAAGGGGGGTCCTATAGAGGGAGGACCCATTCGCCACCTAGGGCAAATGGGTCCTAGCACCAATTTCTAGGACCTTGATTTTTCCCAATTAAATGTTTTACAATTTGAATGTTGGGTGTTAGGATGGATCCTCAGAAGGTGTCACAAATAAGGATTAAATTTGAATTAAAGAGGCTAATTACGCTCAATTAACCATAATTAATTAAAAGGACCCTAGATAAGTGTGAAAGTATGTTACAACACTTTACATCACCTAAAATAAGGTACAAGTACATATTATTAAAAAGAGGCTCAAGATCAATGTGAATGTGTTACAACACATTACAACACTAAACCTAGGCAACATTAAGTTAATTTAATGATAATTATTCCCAAATCAAGTGAGGAAAAAGGGATACTTTTTCTATCACTATATTTTTCCCCCACTTTAGTGAGAGGATCACCCCACGTTAAACTCACACTAAAGTAGACATTCAAGACACTTAAGTATGCAGCAATAGAAAAGATACATGATCATGCCAGGTCAAAGGCTAAGAAAAATAAGGAAAACAATCAAGCACAACCATTTCAATGCGATATGGAACGAGGCTTTGTCTGTAATGTATGTTGCTCACTCTAGGGTAGTGGAACCTCAATCTATCCACTAGGTGAGTTGTCCCACCGAGGTTCCAAATGAGATAATCATATTAGCCTCTCATACCATACCAAATTTATCCTCCTGACAACTTTGATAAGGCACCACAATGTAATGCTTTTGTAAATGCTTTTTGTAATTTCATGTATGTAAGTTTTTTTAAATGGTATTTTTCTTTGTTCATGTAAGGTCTTCTTCTTAGGGAGAATTTTTCCTAATGTCTCCAAGAGAGGACAAATCAAGGATATCCAATTACCACTTATAGGATGCCTCGTTCGCATCATTCCATGAAGGAATATCGTATGCTTAGAAATATCACATTCTTGGAGGACATCAAACCCAATGACACCACCAAGAAAAGGACATGTCACAAGAAAAAATAAAATCTTTCCATGAAATATGTCATTGATGTATGCCCTCACTTTAAAGCGGTTGCTACACCATTGTTGTGAGAAATTTCTTTAAAGTAGCCAATGAGAGCTTTCCTTGGAAAACCCTATGCCAAGGCATATTTTTTTGAAATAAGTTGCATCATGAAATAGGAAAGAGGGTTTCCCCCACAAATACATAAGGGATCTATGGATTCAAGGTTAGTATGTATTTTCTATAATGTTGTCATAGAGCACATCAATGTCATCATTCCCCCAAATACTCATAGAACTGGAAGAATGACACAAAGAGAGTGAAAAGAAAGAAAAATCATCTTGGGTCAACAAGGAAGAGACCTAAATGTCTCGAAACCTTGTGTCATCCCTAAAATGAAAACACAAGACAAATGAAAAAGATAAGGAAAAGCTTTTGGGTCAACATAGAAGAGACCTAAATGTCTCTATGCCTTGTGTCATCCCCAAAAGGAAAACACAAGACAAATGAAAAATCCTTATGAAATCGAGAAGAATGAAGGTACATATAGAGGAATGGATAAGAAGAGAGAGATACATCAATCGAAACAACATGGGGGATCACATTATGCACATGTAATCACATAAAGAAAACATGAAAATGAAAAAGACTAGTAAGGTACATGTGAGTCAACCTAGAGCAGGTTGTTTGCATCCCAATCTCGGTCTATATAAAGAAAATGAAGACAACTAGAAAAGGGACAAGAGAAAGTTCCAAACTAGGGGAAGCACCAAGTTCAAAATTCTTTTTAGGATATTTTTCATTTACGTTCATAGAAGAATAAAACAGTGTATTCAACTCATCACGCACTTCTTCATCAATCTTTGCAGTTTCAATGTCATCATCTAGATTTATCACAATAGGAGGTAAAAGGATAATGTCCATGGAAGGTTCTTCTTTATGTTGGGATGAGGGTATAGAATCATCATGCATTGCTTCAAGTAGATTCATAATTTGATTTTATATGTTGTTCTTGTCTTCTTGAGTTTGTAATATATGAGCAATAACATGTCTATGTCTACGCTCTCTAGCACATTGATTGCATTTTAGTCTATTGTCAATTTGTTTTTGTATAAGAGTAGTTTTTTCAATCATAGGTTCCTTCTCTTCCTTGGGAGGAGAAGAAGAAACAACAGTAGCTTGCTCAACCACTTTCTCTTTAGGTTTGTAAACTTGTTTCACTCTAGGAGGGACAACAAGACTATTTTGGTCATCTTGCAATCTCTTGTAAGAAATTGTAGGAGGATTTTCTTTAGGTTGCTCTTGTATGTTCGAAATGGCTTTCAGTTCAATCATTTCTATTTCAAGGATTGGTGTTTTGCTTATAGGTTGAGGCATTTTTTGAAGGGATAACTTTGCTATTTTCTTTGCCTTGAACTTTTGATATGATTTGAAAAAGAAATCCTCATGAGGCTTGATAGGTTCCATAGGCTCAGGCCAAAATAAATCTAATGAAAAAATTTGCTCGGGCTTATAGTATAGGAAAATGCATACCCTTGGAATTTCCACACTTGTTTAGGCCCGCTTTGCTTTTTTTAGCCTTATTTATGTCTTAATTGGTCCTATTTTTCATCCACAAGCCTAATAAATTGCATCTTTTTCTAGTTAATCCTAACAAACATCAATGAATAAATGATAATTTAATGATTTTGGTTGTGTCCTTTATTTTTGGACTAGGACTAATAAGAAACCTAGGGCATCTTTGTCCCCTAAAGGTCTTGGGACCCTGATTTCAAAAGTGCCTTAAAGTGGCTCATTTTTGAAGTATGTGCCTCAAGTTTCATGCCTCGAGACTAAGATGCCACCTAGGGGATCTTAGTCCCCCTTAAGGTATTTTTCGGGATTTAATTTCAAATTCTAGCAAGATTTAGCCTCCTTTAATTAATGAATTCATATGTCATCTTGGTGTGGTGTAATGTTGGGATATCAAGCATGGATAAGTATAAATACAAGGTTACTTTTCTCATTTTCATATAACAAGATATCCAAGCATTCTAGCAATTTCAAGAGAGAATTCAAGAGTATTTCATCAAGCATTTGGAGCCATCATCAAGATTTAAGCAAAATATCAAAGATCTTCTTGCATCATGTGTGTTTTTGAGCTAACATTTGTGATGTATGGTTTTGATTCAAGAAAGCCATTCAAGTCAAGATGTATCAAGAATTCATTTGTTTCAAGATCTACATCTAAGCTAGCCACTTCACATAGGTTTGCAGATATCATAACAAGGGTTTGGTGATTTGTAACTTAATACTTTGTTCATTCATCATTTCCCTCATTTATTTCATTTCATTTCAAAGTTTAATTACCAACAAGGTGTTTGACCAAGGAAAACCCCCATTTACTAACAATCAAGAAGTTTTTCCTCTCTTGTGTGTTCGTGATTGCAGATTTAGGTTGAATACTTGAAGATCATTTAAAGTGAAAAGTTGCAAAGTGGCATTGTAAAGTTTTCATCTTCACAGAAACTCACCTACAAGTCAAATTTTGAAGTTTTAGACCCTAAGATTAGAGAATAAGAAAATGAAAACATCAAGCCTCAAGACCACATTTAGAGATTTCAAATATTCAAATCGAGACTATTGCAAGTATGAGTGAGTTTGGTGGTGTTGTCATTAATGTTGTCATTGATGTCAACATAGTATAGGTTGTTGTAGAGAAAGGAAACAAGTGATTGTAGGTGGTGCATGTATAGTTGAGATATTGTTGATATGTTGTGAGTACATGGAGCTATCTTTATGGTGTTGTAGGTGTGCTAATATGATGGGTTACCAAGTGCTTTTGAGAAAATCAATAAATAAGAAGTCATAATTGAGTGTGTGTTCAAAATATGCTTTGGTATATGCTTTGCATTTCTTTTTTGTTGATAATATGCTTGTGAAGATTTGAATTGTTGTTTATGGGCATCTATGGGAAATATATCCTGGATTGTAGCTTCTAGTTTGATGAAGAGTGAAAGTTGTTTTCACTGGTGTGTGAACTAGTCTAGCAGAGTTGTTGGTTTGTGGACTAGGAGAAATGTATCTGCTCTGTAGTCCTCTCCTAGATTGTTTCAGGTCTTTCAGATATGAAAGAAGGCATGTAATGGTGTTATGTGTATCCTATCAAAGGCGTTCCTAGTTTGGTACTCTGAAAGATGAGTTTCAGAGTTACTGTATGTGTTTGTATAGTCCAGATGGATTGATGGAAAGTGTTCTATGTATGAAGGTTATTGCATTTGTTGTGGATGAATCTAAAGGAATCTAAGATGTGTTCAAGTGTATGGTGAAGCATGTTATGTAGTCTGCACGTTATCTTCTTGTTGTGGAAGCATGTACTTCAAAGTTCAATGGTGTTTTCATTAGGTTTGGCCAACTTGGTGTTTACACGTCGTGCAAAGGATAAGTATCAATTGAGGAAGCATGTGGTTGATCTAAGATGTTGTTTTGGGTGTTGGTTAAGTGTTGGTTTGGTCCACTCTCATTCTCTTCCACCGCGGGAATGTTGAGTTTCTAACCTAATTTGAATTTGTAAAATGAAGTGTGTGTAGCCAACCTTGGAGAAAGTTTCTAATGTTGAAGTTGGTATAAATACAAGTTGAGATGTTATGGATTGTATGCCACAATTTTGGAAATAAAAATAGTTGTGCGAAAGTGAATTGAGCCATTAGTAATTTAATGTGTTAGGCACCTAAAGGTAGTGAGTTGATGGTGTCTGCAATTCTCTGATCAAGGCTATGGATGTGTGGAAGTTTTTGTGGTGGATATTTTGTTGCATTGAGAAAGTGTTATTTGTGTAACATTCTTATTTCTATCTTTCTGTATCTGTAGGTAGTGAGCCTCCCTATTGGAAGTGAGTCCTATCTTGGGTAGTGAGCCCTTTGGCAGTGAGCCTCTTGCAAATGGTTTTACTATTACTTTATATTGTGAGTTAATCCTCAACATGGTTTTTCCCTTATTGGGTATTCCACGTAAATCTAGTGTTTCTTGTGTGTTGATATTTCTTTCTATTATTTGCACTTCATGCTCATACTTAATAATAGATTAAAGTGGATGTGGAGTTAATAATTGTTTGATATTTTTGAATGTGATTGATGACAACTGATTCACCCCCCCTCTTAGTTTTCTTATGCCTTTCAACAATTGGTATAAGAGCTTTGGTTCCTCAGAGAAGAGCTTGACTGCTTGAGGTAGATCCAATGGCGCACAAATTGACAATCCATGTGTTTGATGGATATGATTACAGTTTCTAGAAAGTGCAGATGAGAGGTTACTTGATCACTCTCGGTTAAAATACTTTATAAAGTTGTTGAGACAAAATATGTTGCACTGGTAAGTGGTCCTTCTTCTGCAGAAGAGATTTTTTCCTATGAAGAAAATGCAAAAGAAACATATAAAATCTATAGTGCTTTATCTAAGCCTGAGCTGACAAAAGTTATTTCTTTGGACACTGCTTATGAAGTTTGGAAAAAGTTGAAAGATATCTATGAAGGAAATAACTGAGTCATATTGTCAAAGAAGCTAACAACTAAGTGTAGATATGAAAAATTGAAAATGGAAGAAGCTGAAGACATTGCAAGCTATTTTTAGAGGGTTGATATTGCAATAAATGAAGTCAAAAATCAAGGTGGTACTCTGACAGATGAAGATTTAATGAAGAATATTTTGATGACTCTACTGGAGAGTTATAGTGATAAGGTCTAAGTTATTGAAGAAGTTTATGATCCTAAGAAATTTACTAAAGAACAACTATTCAGCATCTTGACAAAATTTGAAATGAGGGAGTTTGGAAAAGAAAAGGAGAAAACAGAATCAACCTTCAAAGCTACAAAGACAAAGGATGAACCAGATGGTGTAGACACACAAAAATGTACAAGTTGACATTGCGCATCTAAGTCTAACTATCGACATCATTTCATCCTAAATCATTCCCCGACCTAACCCTTTAATTGAATATCTTTATTTGATTAAATTCATTTGTTTTTTTCTCTTAATTAAACAAATCATGTGTTTAATTAAGTCTCTTAAATCATTCTTCATCTCTTTTAATTAAATAATTAATTTTATTTAATTAATTAAATCTCTAAAGTTTATCTATTAAATTAAATAAATTAAAACCTTATTTAATTTAATCTAACTCCATCTCGTTTAATTAAATAATTAATTTTATTTAATTAAATCTCTAAAGTCTATCTATTAAATTGAATAAATTAAAATCTTATTTAATTTAATCTTACTTCAATCTCTTTAATTAAATAATCAAAACATGTTTATTTAATTAAACTCATTAAATCATTTCCTCTCTTGTTTGATTTAAATTAATCCAAAAATCTAAGTCAAAATAAGTCAAACTTCCTAATCTTCATTAAATTGATCAAATCTTGATTAAATCTAATCTAATCTTCAAAATCCTCTAGCTTTTCCCACTTGCACAAATAAATCAATTTATTGATTTATTAAATCTTCATTTTCCCTCAACAAAGCATCTTTTGGAGGAATATTCTTCTATTTCAAATTCAAAATTTGAATGACATGTCCTTCCAACATGTCATTTACTCTCTCTTACAAGTCCTTCCAACAAGGCATTTACTTCTTCTTACATGTCCTTGCCTTGAGCCAAGTGGCATTTAATGCAATTTTCTTTTCCCTCTTACATGTCTTTTCTCAAAATTCAAATTCAAAAAATGCATTTATTGGCACATTTGTCAAAACTTGCACATTCCTCACCCAATCACATTTGGACAAGTGGCATTTTTCCATTGGCCAAATCTTTGTCCCACATTGCTCTATTTTGGCTTTGTTTCCATTTCAACATTCTATAAATAGAATGCTTCACCATGCATTTGATCATCCACAATTATGCAAAGTTATTATGCACAAATATCTCTCAAATTCCATCCATCTTCTTAACTAGTTTATTGCAGATTTTGGAGCTCATTGAGGGACTTATCAAGTGGATCAATCATCTTCAATCAACATTTGCATTCAAGGAGTTGGGAAAGGGAAAATCTCCACACACCTATTTGCACCAACTCCCCCATGGAATCAAGTGTTTGCATGCTAAATTAGGATTTCATATTTCCATTATGTTCTTCATTGTTTTCTTTGTTTTATTTCCTATTTTTAGCTTTGTGAATGGATTTCATGGGGAATCCTTGTTCATGCTTACAAGATGACTCTCTAACATTGTTTGTTGTGTTTTTGTAGGCACTTCGAATAGGGGTTCACATATTGGCGCTAGAAGGAGGGCTGATCGACAGATTCTAACACATTTTAAAAAAAAAATTGCCATTTTTTACAGTTATGTTCATAAATTCCTGTTTTAGCACCCATGATCACTGTTATAGTTCCCGTAATCACTGTTTTAGCACCTGTGATCACTGTTATAGCGCCCGTAATCACTATTATAGCGTCCATAATCACTGTTATAGCGCCCATAACAACTGTTATAGCGCCTGTGATCATTCTTTTAGCACCCTTGATCATTTTTTTAGCGCCCTTGATCATGCTTTTAGCGCCTGTGATCATTCTTGTAGCGCCCATGATCACTCTTGCAGTGCCCATGATCACTGTTTTAGCACCCATGAGTCAGTTTTAAAATGACCATATCTTGGTCATATGAAGGTCTTTTTTTATGCTTTTTTTTTTAAATAGGGTAGAATTTCGTAAGCTATCTAATGGTGTAGGTGTTTCTTAGCTATAAATTAGTTAAAAATTTCAAATTTTCATTTAAAGTAAAAACACATGATAACTTGGCTAAATTTTAGGGTGTTTTGGTTAATAATTCTTCTAACCCCTATATCCTTTTTTTTTTATCTCATCTAACATTTTAATCACTTTTGTAGGTTGGAAATCAAAATCAAAAGAAAGAGGAGCATGGGAATGATATTTTGTCTAATCAAAGTGTTTTTTAACACTTAAGTGTTTGTTTAACACTTCTTCAAGAATTTGTCATCCTTTTCTTTCTTTAGGACACTAGCTTTCATTTGGGTTTAAAAAGGATTCTTTTTGTTTATTTCTTGCAAAAGCATTAAAAAGAACCTTAGGATCAACAACTTACTAGATTTCGTTTATAGATTAAACAATTGAACAAATATCTTTTCACTTGTGATTTGGTGCTCTAAAATGAACTCACACGTTGCTTTGAGGGTTTAAAAAGAACAAGTGTAGCTTTTTTTGTTTGTGAAGGCTTACTTAGACTAAAGCCATTGGAAAAGGACTTATGCGCTTCTCTAGCGCTTTATAGCGATCTTGAGAATCAAAAAGTCTTTTCCATGACTTTGGGTTGAGATAAAGCAATCACCTCCACACTTTGATTTGGGCTTAAAATTGAACAAACTATTGTGCGAGTGTGAGTGGGGGATTTGTTGCGTATATTCTCTCTCCTTGTTGCCTACAAGGATTGATCAAGTTACGAATATTGTTCTTCATTCACTTTTATTTATCCTAAAGGGCCTGCCTTGGGGAAAAAGTACTCACCCAAGGGAACGACTCAACTGGTAACACTCTAAAGCCAAGAGTATTTCCAGCCGAGATATAAATGTGGATATTGGAAGAAACTCCAATATCACGCGGTTGACTCCGACAAGATGGATCTGAAAGGGGACTCTTGCCATGTTGGGTCAACTCCTATGAATGGAAAGTCCTTATTAAAACCCTTGTTTAGAAAAGGCCAAAATCCTATCTATTTGTTGGTGCAAGAACGGTCGTTCTGAAGCCGCCCCACATTTTTATGGCTTTTAGTAGAGATGGAAAGCATGCCATGGGAGTTTCATGGGTGTTGGTGCCTGGCTGCCCTGTATAAGTGAGTGCCATGGAGGGGAGTCAGTGGGGTCAAGCATCTAACCATCCACTAAAAGTAGGCGTAGCTGGACTTGTCTAAGTGGGGACTCAACAAACATTGTCTATCACATCCATAGGATTGTACATGCTTTTGGGTTACAAAAACACATGCTTGTTTGTAAACATTGGAAAACAAACACTTAAACATGATCATGCAAATTTCAAACCCCTTTTGATAGAGAAAATACCTTTTGACAAATTTAAGTGTTGTTGCTTGCCCTTGGGATTATGTCCTTAGAGGTTTCTTAGCACTTGAATTTATATCGTCATTTGCTCTAACTAGGGTTAACCTAGGAAATCCCTTTGCCTCAATTTCTTGGAACTCCCACACAACACTTTGTGGGAAGAAAAGGAATTTTGACATAGGACATCTTTAGTTTGAAACATAATCAAGAAAGTGTATTTGGTAAAAAGAAGTCATTAAAAGCAAAGATAAGCAATTGAGCCCCACACATGTCTTTTCAATGATTTCTCGCAAGGTCAAGATACAAAAACCCAAGAAAAAGAAACTTAGCCCAAAACAACATCAACAAAGACTCAAAAGGTTATATGATTTTAGAGAAAAGTTGTTGGCTAATTTCTATAGACATGCTTCAAGAGACAACCCCACTTTATATTCATTTTACTACACACAAAATCCAAGATTGTTTCAAGGGATTGGATACCTTGCTTAGGGCATAACATGTTCTTCAATACCTTGGTCTTGTTAAACAAAAGTCTAAACTAGGGTCATTCTAAGATCAAAACAAACATTCATCCATCAAAAACATCATCAACCATAAACATCTCACCAACATTTTGAGAAAATCTTGACACAACTATGCTAGGCTCCTTTGGTAGACATCAAAACCTTTCAAACATGAGACTTTGAATTCTTCAAACATCAAACATCAAACTTGTTCAACTCAATTGTGTGTGAATGAATCCTTTTGCACATGCTTAGTTGAATTATCACTTTGTTCAAATTAATGGTGGATAGATGCATCCTTCTCCCATCACTAATTTGGATTATCTTTTGGTTAGCTTGTGAGTAGACACATCCTATTCTCACTCCTAAATCAAATTATCCTTTATGAGCATTAGTTATCTTTTTTAGATCATCATCCAAACATCTTGGGGATATCTCTTGCTCAAACATCAACATTCAAAAGACAGAATTCAAAGTCTAAACATCAAACAAACATCAATCAAAGCAAACCCAAAGTACCTAGCATCACATCAAGATTTTCAATACAAATTCAAAACATCCATTCTCATCCATATATCATACACCTTTCATCTTCACATCTTTGATCTTTTACACATCCTAGTTTGCTCTTTTATGGTTCAAACAAGATCACAACACAAGAGGAACATGGAGTTAAATCAAGAAACATCAACCACAAGTGATCTAAGCCAAAACATTCCAGAAATCCAAAACACACCACTTCCAGACCTCACTATCACTACACACGATCCACAAAAAGAGGTCTTGGTGGAAGACATCACACCAACAGAACTAAGTGAGGAAGAAGTTCTTGAGATGCTCAAACAACCAAAACTACAAAAGTTTCTTCATGCAATGACTAAAATAAATCCATCAATTCTCAACACTGTTGAGGATGCGCTTCTTGTACCAAATGACCAAAACACCCTTCCACAATCGACCACTTCCATTACCACCATAGAACCTACTATCAATGAGGATGATACCCTCTTCAACACGCATCAAAATCCACTTTACAACCCACTTGGATTTATCGATACATCTGAGGTTCCTTACCATACCACCTCATCATTTTCCCTTGACACGCAAGTGTCTAGACCTTTGGTACAAGCAAGCTCATCCGAAATAGAGAGACCTTACGGATTTGTCTCTTCATTTGCACAAGAAAATTTTCCACCATTCAAACCATTCACACCTCCCACCACGTCAACACCATATTTTGGTTTAGGGATCTCCCCTTTACCTAAACTTCCACCTTTCCCTAACATAAATCGCCCCATCCAAATCAATTCATCCAACCAAGGGGGTACATCACATATTTCAAACACACCATCCACATCAAACCAACGCATGATAGCTAATCAAAATACGGTCTCTCAAAGACCCACTATTTCGCTCATCTCTACCATTCCTACCACTTCACCTAGTCCCACCATTCCTATCACTTCACCCATCCCAAATGCACCTATCACCACATTCACTCCAACCACTACATGCACTATACCTCAAACTTCCACTACCCCCATCACACCCCTTACATCGCAACCTCCCACCACCACCATCGCTCTAAGCGCATCTCAAACTCCCACCACTCCATCCAACACAATTCTGATCCCACCACCACCACCATTGCGACCAAGCCAAGTAAGCCATTACAATGCTGCATTCAAAGCATACCAACAATTGCTCCAACAATATCAAACAATTCAGCAAGCACCTATAGCCACGCATGCTTCTCAAGCTTCACAGCAAAATCAAGCTCAAACATCGTTGCAACAACAACAAGCACAACAAGTGGCACAAGCCCAAGCTTTGTTGCAACAACAACAAGAAGTCGCACAAGCTGCACAAGCCACACAAGCTGCTCAAGCCACACAAGCTGCACAAGCCGCACAAGCTGCTCAAGCCGCACAAGCTGCTCAAGCTGCACAAGCTGCACAAGCCGCACAAGCTGCTCAAGCTACAAAAGATGCCCAAGATGCCCAAGCACGAGTGCAAGCACAAGCGCAGTACTTTGCACAACAACAAGCAGCCCAACAACTCGCATATCAGCAAGCGTTAGAGCAATACCAAGAGCAACAAGAAGCAGCACAGCAAGCCCTAGCTGACCAACAACAAGCATTGTTGGACCAACAACAACAAGCACAACAACAAGCTCTATTAGCGCAACAACAACAAGATCAACAACAAGCGTTGTTGAAAGCATACATGGCACAACAAGCAAACATTCCACCCATTCAAACACCCACTCCACCCCCCCAGAACACCTTCATTCCACCTCCTGATCCACAATTGGATGTCACGCACAAATAAAATTTCTGTCACAACAAGTGCTTGACCTTCAATCAGGAAGGACACCAAAACCACAAAAAAACCTATGCCCTTATCCATTTGATAGGAGCGTAGAAATGAAACCGTTCCCAAAAGGGTTTGAGATCCCTAAATTTGACAAATATCACGGAACAGGTAACCCTGAAGATCACATCAGGGAATTCCAAGTACATTGCATGGAGGTGGCTTACGACGAAACGTACTTGATGAGATTATTCCCAAGAAGCTTGGCTGGAAACGCTATTGATTGGTTTTCTCGACTTTCTGGAATCAAAAAATTCCAGGAAATCATAGATGCCTTCATACATAATTATTCCTTCAACACTCCCATGGAGGTTAGCTTACAGGAATTATCATCTCTCAAACAAGGGAAAAATGAATCATTCGGTGCTTTCTTACAACGATGGCGATCCAAAGCTAATCAAAGCAAGTGGTCCATGCCTGAAGAGCAACAAGTGGGAACTATCATTGCGAATCTTGATGGGCCCTTGGCCTTCCACCTCAAAGTGCAAAACATCACCACTTACGACCAGTTGATCCCTAGGGCGCTCAATATCGAATGAGCCCTTGCCACACAGGGAGAAACTTCATCATATCAAGAAGGCCGCTCATCATCCAGTTATCATGACAAACCACGAACATGGGCAAAGAATTGTAATGTAACCAATGATGGTGTCGTTGATTCCAAAGTTGTCATTAGTGCCCCACGGAAGAACAATCCACCATCCCAACAACAACAACACCAAAATACCAATCAAAGCAATCGACAAGTCAATACTGTGGTCCAACCATCCCATAACCAAAACACAAACAACATTGATAATCAGGGAGGACCACAGCGAAACAAGTTCTTCCCCAAACGAAAATACACACTCCTTGGGGAACCTGCTGAAGCAATCATGAAAAGATTGGTAGATGAAAAATTGATAACGGTCCCTACACATAATAATTATCAAGAACCATCGGTCAAGCCACCATGGTATAATGAGAATTATCTTTGTGACTTCCACAAACTCAAGGGACACACGACAAACAACTGCATGAGGCTCAAAAATCTAATTCAAGACCTCATAGATGACAAAATCATAGATGTGGAAGCACCATCAGGAAACAAAGATCTCAAGATTTACACGAATCCGATGCCGAATCATGGTAACAAAGGAAACAAAGATCAAGACAAAGGAAAAGGGGCTTATAAAAATGTCAACCACACATACGAGGGTGTTGTCGCTTGTTTAGATGAGTTTTGTGGAGTCATCACCATCAAAGGGGCCCAAGCCGATTGTGGAGTCACCACAAGAGGTGGAAAGGTTACCATTGCAGCACCATCCCAACCAAGCAGAAATTCCACATCCAATCCAAGGTCTAACCCTAGTGGCTATAATGTCTTGGATCAATTGAAAAGAACCCCTGCACATATCTCCATCATGGAGTTACTCAAAATCTCATCTGCACACAAAAAGATTCTAGAAGAAGCTTTGGCGTCATCTACTGTCCCCGCAGATCTAGATACAGAACAATTCCAAGCTATGGTCGCAAGTATCACCACACCTAACATTCTTACATTTTCTGAACAAGACTTCCCCACACAACCATCTCACAACCGTGCACTTCATCTGGAGGTGTACGTAAATAAAAAGAAAGTCAAGAGAGTCTTGGTGGATGGAGGTGCAGGCTTAAATATTTGCTCCTTAAAGCTTCTAAAGAATTTGAACATTTCAGAGGATTCAATTGACAAAGGAAAAGGCATCACAATAAGAGCATACGATGACCAGGAAAGGGTATCCCAAGGCACCATTCAGCTTCCTGTCCAGGTTGGACCCACCATCATGCAAACCAACTGTCAGGTCTTGGACCTCGATTTACCATACAACATTCTCCTAGGGCGACCATGGATACATGCAATGCAAGCTGTAGCTTCAACCTTTCATCAATGTGTGAAATTCACACATGAAGGTCAAGAGGTTACTATCCATGGAGATCCTGAGCCATTTTCCTACTGCAAAAATCTAGAGGCAAAATACTACAAGATCCCGCAAGTACCCAAGAACGATGAAGGCCCATCAACACCTTACGTGGATCCCGCCACTCTCACTTCTGTGACAGAGACACCCTCCACCCCCGCCATCCCCGCCTTTTCTGATATCAAAGTCATAATACAAGATGATGGTTGTGGAAACTATTCAATGCCTAAGAATGCTTTTGTAGTAGGAGAGCTACCACAATCTCCTAGATCAAGAGGACGACCACAATCACAAGAAGCTTCAACATCTCAAGGCTCCTATGAATGAAACCCCACCTTCACAAGTGCAGGAGATCTTGGTCAGGAAACATTAGAGGGGGACCTATCTCATCTCCTCTATCGAGATGATATACCAGCAGTTGAATTACCTATGGACGAACGAAACAAGAGGTATGAAGATGATGCTCTCAATGGGCTATAACCGGAACCAAGGGTTAGGCCAAGATAATAACGGGCGTGTAATACCCATTATACCTGAGAAGCAAATAAAAAATCTTGGCATTGGTCATCCTACTCCTAAGGTAACTGTACTTGGTCGAGGTGCCCATGGTAGACAGAACCGAACGCCTCCTCAGGAATCCGTAGCTACTCCACAATCCTCCATGACTTTAGGAATGCCCACTGATTTAACTGAGTCACCAGAAATAGGATTACCTTTGTTGTTTGAGGATACTAATGTCCTTATGATTAGCACCTTGTCTTATGAGTCTGAAAACCAAAGCAATGAAATCCGATTAGTCTATCCCCAACTGATTGATTACGACCAACGAGGACCACCAATTCTTGACATGTTTGAAAACGATGAGGCGCTCTCAGAATTCATGGGACTTAGGGATGACATTCCATGTGGGGATCATAAGGCAGGTTTTATCATAGAGCTGGATACACATGCATACTATGGAGAAACGATTGAATCCCTCAGTCGCAAAAATAAAAAATTGAGAATAATCTCCAAGTCCTTGAGTGAAAACCACCTTGTGGCACTCTCCGACTCTAAAAAAGTAAAAAGAAAGGACGCATCCAATGGTGAAAACCTCTCTGAGGCGCCTGAGGATGGGGGATTCAATCTTCCTCTTACAGCTATACACCAAGAAAAGTCAGCTATGCTAGCAGAAAAGTGCAACCCCATCAATCTGGGAACACAAGAAACTCCTCATATTACATTCTACGCTGAGTCATTATTATGCAAAGAACAAGAGGAGTTGGCTACCTTCTTAAAGGAGAGGAAGATAAACTTTGCATGGACCTATGCTGATATGCCAGGATTGGATCCGGAGGTAGTGGTTCATCACTTGGCAGTCTATCCTGAAGCTAAACCTGTAAAACAGAAGTTGAGAAAGATGCACCCACAGATTGCTCTATTAGTCAAGATGGAACTCCATAAACTACTAGAGGCGGGATTCATACGAACGATCGCCTACCCTGAGTGGGTCTCCAATCTAGTACCAGTTTCAAAACCAACTGGGGGCATAAGAATCTGTACGGACTTTAGTGACTTGAACAAGGCTTGCCCAAAAGATGATTTTCCGTTGCCTAACATTGATATGATTGTAGATATGACCGCGGGGCATGAGATGCTTTCCTTGATGGATGGATTTTCAGGCTATAATCAGATAAGAATTGTAGAGGAAGACCAACATAAAACATCTTTCACTTGTCCTTGGGGCACATACTGCTGGAACGTAATGCCATTCAGCTTAAAGAACGCTGGGGCCACATACCAAAGGGCCATGACACTAATATTCCATGACATGATCCACAAAACAATTGAGGACTATGTCAATGACATCCTAGGAAAATCCAAAAAGAGGAAGGATCATATATCGGTCTTGAGTGCTATCTTTGACAGACTAGAAGAATACAAGGTTCGTTTGAATCCCAAGAAGTGTGTCTTTGGCATACAATCAGGAAACCTGTTGGGCTACATAGTGTCAATGAGAGGCATTGATATTGATCCAGAAAAGGTGAAAGCAATACTTGAAATGGAAGCTCCTAGGACATTGAAACAACTGAGAGGTCTCCAAGGTAGGCTTCAGTCAATTCGCAGGTTCATAGCACAATTAGCAGACAAACAAATCCCTTACTCTCACTTACTCCACAAGGGGGTAACGTACAAATGGGATGAAAAATGTGAACAAGCCTTCAAAAAAATCAAGGAATATCTGTTAACACCTCCAGTACTAAGGCCTCCAATTCAGAACAAACCATTGATCCTTTATATCTCAGCAACTGCAGCAGCCCTTGGTGCTCTCCTAGCACAACATGATGAAAATGGAATAGAAAGAGCCATCTACTACATCAGCCGTACAATGGTGGGCCATGAGTTAAACTATACATTCATTGAAAAAGCTTGCCTAGCAGTGGTGTTTGCATCCCAAAAATTCAGACACTACATGTTGGCACACAAGATCAAACTCATAGCTAAAATTGATCCCCTAAAGTATCTTCTTTCAAAGGAAATGCTTACGGGAAGAATGGCTAAGTGGGTAATGATATTATCAGAATATGACATTGAGTATGTGGAGCGCAAGGCAATCAAGGGACAGGTCATTGCAGACCAACTGGCAGACGCACCTATCTATGCGGAGAACCCACTTGTTTCAGAATTTCCAGATGAATCCATTTTCAACATTGACATAGCTACTCATTGGAAACTATACTTTGATGGCTCCTACACACAACATGGGTCAGGAGCTGGTATCTTCTTCATCACTCCACAAGGGGATTGTATACCAAGATCATACAAACTAGCATTCCCTTGTACCAACAACATTGCAGAATATGAGGCTTTAACTATAGGTCTCAGGATAGCAGTACAGTGGAACATTATGACATTGAAGGTATATGGAGATTCACAGCTTATCATAAATCAAGTGAACAATGAGTACCAAACAAAGGATGATAAGCTAACTCCATACAAAAGGCTGGTGGAAAATCTCAAGGAATATTTTGTTGACATCACATTTGAGCAAGTACCAAGAACCAACAACAGAGCAGCAGACGCAATGGCAACTATTGGATCACTCTTAGAGATCCCTCAAAATGTTCCGAAATATGACTTCTTGGTAGAGCAGCTTCTCGTACCAGCATTCAAGGTACCAGAGTCAGAATTTGTGGGTGAAATCGTTGGTCCAAATGATCAGTGGTACCAAGACATTTACACATACCTTAGGATAGGTATCATTCCTGCCGATTTGCGTTCAAGCCTTAGACGAACCTTTATCAAAAAAGCATCTCGTTTTGTCATTTTAGGAGAAACCCTATATCGTAGAAGCATAGAAGGAACCTTACTAAGATGTATTAACCCTGAGGAGGCTTCGGCTGCCCTAACTGAGGTGCACAACGGCATCTGTGGTTCTCATTCGAGTGGCATGACCTTGTCTAAGAAATTGCTGAGGAGTGGGTATTATTGGCCTACCATGGACAGAGAGGCACATGAATATGTCAAGAAGTGTCTACAGTGTCAGCAACACGGGGACCTCATCCATGCTCCAGCTCAAGAGCTTCATCCAATCATCACACCATGGCCCTTTTCACAGTGGGGACTCGATCCCATTGGGAAAATCACACCCACCTCATCCAACGGCCACAAATTCATTATAACTGCAACTGAGTACTTCACCAAGTGGGTTGAAGCCATACCTATGACCTACATAATAGGAAAGCAGATCTCAAAGTTCATCTTGAACTATCTCATATGCTGCTATGGTGTTCCACAAGCCATCATCTCAGATAATGGGACACCATTCAAAAATCAAGAAGTTCGTGACATATGTGATAAATTCAAAATCCAACATCGCTTTTCCACCCCATACTATCCCCAAGGCAATGGCCAAGCAGAAGCTACAAATAAAACCATCCTCAAAATCCTTAAGAAAACAGTCAATAGCCTTGATTAGTGGTGGCATTTCGCTTAATCCACGCCCTTTGGGCTTGCTCCAGTCGGCATCGCGCACCCAGCGGTGCCACACCATTTTTCCTTGGTCTATGGATCGAGGAGGCCATGCACCATTGAGGTCAGTACCATCACTTTCGAGTATCATTGCAAAACCTCATCACCAGGCGAGGGTATCGAAGTTTCAGATTGAACAAGGCATTGAATGGCGATAATGGATGCTAAAACCATCTACAATAATAAATAATAGACTCAAAGGAGCTACAGAAGAAAATTAAGCGAGAACTTTCCGGGTTGGAGAAGTGGTGCTAAAAAGAGAATCGGAAGAAGAATGTCTTGGGCAAATGGCAAGGGAAAGTTTAGACAACTAGGACCCTCTGTCATCACAGCAAGTTATAAGTCGGGGGCATATCAGTTATCAACACTCAAAGGGGAACCTCTACAAGAGCCCATGAATAGCTCCCATCTAAAAAAAAATTATGCCTAAATCTTCCAAGGTATAGAATCAAAAAATCAAAATCATAAAAGTCCTAAAAAGTAGTTTTACTGAAAACGGCAAGCGAGGCGTCTTGAGTGACAACAAAAAATCAAAAATGAGAAATAGTAAAGAAAAATCATCCTCTAGTGAAAACCACTTTGGTGTAGCACTTTGGAGCAAAATTACGCTTGGTGAAAACCTAGCAAACAAGCACCTTGTGTAAATAAGCACTCTCCATCCATCTTGGTCTCCATGACTTGCTTTGCATCATTCACTCACCCATCGCATATCATCGCATTTCACCCTTCCATCCGCATCTGCACCATAGCTTGGTCTTTCATTTGTGTCATGATTCCTCGTAGAGCTACTCGGCCCACTTAAAAGGTCAGTTTGTCCTGCCTATATCAGAGTAGTCTATCGCCTCACGCTGGGGGCACGTTCTCATCGGGATCAGTTAGGTGTATGATCTTAAAGTCCTCAAAATCAAAAATCCCAAAACATTCAAAACATATCAAAATCCAAAATAGTTCAAAAGTCATTCAAAAGTCAAAAGCAGGTCATCGTGAACCTCACGTTGTCCCCGAGCCTGAGCATTAGGCGGATTTGATCTTTGATTATTCCACGAGACATTTGGAGTCAGTCCTGCCGAGTCCATCGTAAAGTGACATTTCATCATGTATATCTTCATTTATGCATCGGTCAAGTTGTCGGTCGAACTCGTGGTCTGGCATTGTATAGCATTAGGCGAGCTAATCCTTGATCAGCCAAAGGCCCCCTAGGATAGGTCTTTAGGTTAGTCTCTTGGTCCAAAACCTTAGAAAATCTCAAAACATTGGAAATTTGAAAGTAACATTTGAAAATCTCGAAAAAAATACCAAAAATAGCCTCAAAACATGGCAGAAATAAAAAAACATCCAAATATTTTTTTAAAATAAAAATAAAAAATCCATCCGCCTCATCTCGCTTACACTTGCAATAATCAATCATCCATGATAAATCGTCATCACCCTCAACCTTTGGTAAAACAGTCGAAAACAAGTCTAGTAGTCAAATGTGAAAACCTAAACTGTCAAAATCTCAAGTATAGGTCAGTCAGCAAGCAAGTTGGTCAACTCTTTTCTTATCAATGGCATATAAATCATAAATCAATTTCATCATCGTTTGATAAAAGCATGTCCTAGGATCTGTTCCAACAATGGGCACTTTTATCAAACCAACCACTTTGGGTAAACAAAACGACGTGTCATTAACATGTCCTAGGATCCGTTTCGACAATGGACATTATCTTTTGGCAATAAGTTTCGGCTCCCATCTTTCGAAACATTGTTTCTCTCGGCTAATGGTACAAAGAACATTAGTTTGTTTGCTCACTTACTTTATCTTGTTTGATTTATCTCATTGGGCTCATTCCAAGGACCTCTCGATGATGTCCGAATGAAGGATTTAGAGAGATAGGAATGGGCAACGATTATTATCTTTTGTCTGCTGTGCTTGTTGGATATCTTTGTAATATAACCTTGGTCATGCGTGCTTTTGTTTAGTCTATAGTGAGGGTGTTTTAAGTTTCTTGTTGACCACATAGAAAGGCTCGCCTTCCTATGTTTTAGTCTGAGATATTTGAAATATTTGAACTATTTTCTGGACAGGGTTCCGTATGTCAGGTGTGAACAAGAATACTCCTATCTAATTTGTCGAGTCAAAGTCCATCACACTAGGTACAATGCCATCCTGGTTCCCGATACCTTGATGCATCGTACTACATGTATTATCAAACATAAGGAAATCCGCCCTTTGAAAATCCCAACTCCACGGCAAGTAGTCATCACCATTTGCATGATCATCTCATTCTTTCATTCTTCTATCTTTACTAACATTTCTATCCCAATTGGTACATGAAGCTACCCACAGCTAATGAATGTCCATTCATCTACATCAACCACTCCTCTCGCATTTTATCGCGATTTTGATTGGCAATTGGCATTCCCATTCAACATCTCGAGGGGGCAATATACCACTGCAATTCTTCTCACTGGGGCAATAGTGGGGCATCCGAAAAATCAGATTTTTTTTGATTTTGATCATGACAAGATCATTCTTTGAATCAATGCAACAAGTACATTGCTTCAAAGAGGGGCAAAATGTAGACACGCAAAATGTACAAGTTGACATTGCGCATCTAACTCTGATCTACTAACATCATTTCATCCTAAATCATTCCCTGACCTAACCATTTAATTGAATATATTTATTTGATTAAATTCATTTGTTTTCTTCTCTTAATTAAACAAATCATGTGTTTAATTAAGTCTCTTAAATCATTCTCTATCCCTATTTTAATTAAATAATTAATTAAATTTAATTAAATCTCTAAAGTCTATTTATTAAATTGAATAAATTAAAATCTTATTTAATTTAATCTTACTTCAATCTCTTTAATTAAATAATCAAAGAAACATTTTTATTTAGTCAAACTCATTAAATCATTTCCTCTCTTGTTTGATTTAAATTAATCCAAAATCTAGAGTCAAATAAGTCCAACTCACTAATCATGAATTAAGCTAACATAATCATCATTTTATTTAATCTAACCATGATTAAATACTAATCTCCTACTTGCATTCTCTAAGATATCTCACTTGCACAAATAAAATCAATTTATTGATTTATTAAATCTTCATTTTCCCTCAACAAAAGCATCTTTTGGAGAATATTCTTCTATTTCAAATTCAAAATTTGAATGACATGTCCTTCCAACATGTCATTTACTCTCTCTTACAAGTCCTTCCAACAAGGCATTTACTTCTTCTTACATGTCCTTGCCTTGAGCCAAGTGGCATTCAATGCAATTTTCTTTCCCCCTCTTACATATCTTTTCTCAAAATTCAAATTCAAAAATGCATTTATTGGCACATTTGTCAAAACTTGCTCATTCCTCATCCAATCACATTTGGACAAGTGGCATTTTTCCATTGGCCAAATCTTTGTCCCACATTGCTCTATTTTGGCTTTGTTTCCATTTCAACATTCTATAAATAGAATGCTTCACCATGCATTTCATCATCCACAATTATGCAAAGTTATTATGCACAAATATCTCTCAAATTCCATCCATCTTCTTAACTAGTTTATTGCAGATTTTGGAGCTCATTGAGGGACTTATCAAGTGGATCAATCATCTTCAATCAACATTTGCATTCAAGGAGTTGGGAAAGGGCAAATCTCCACACACCTATTTGCACCAACTCCCTCAAGAGATCAAGAGTTTGTTTGCATTAGATAGGATTTAATTGTTTCATTTGTGTTCTTCATTTTCGTTTCTTATCTTTTGCAAATTTCAAATGGATTTCTTGAGGAATCATTTGTTTCTAACCTTGTGTTTGATCTAATTGTTTGCATGTTTATTGTGTTTGTGCAAGGTCAAGAATTCAAATGGTTCACACTACCATTTAGTTTCATGTAGGAATTTAATTAGCTTACATGTTTAATACTAATCTCATTTATTAAGTGTCGTTCTAATATCCTTTGTGAACATAGAAATATGAGGGCGAAAAGGGTTAAAAAGAATCATTTAAGAATATAGGACAATGAGACGTTCTTGGAAGATTTATCTTTATTGCAACTTAGAATACTTTACTTTGCTTTGAATCTTTCAATATAAATAATTTCATTAAGGTTTGTGTGAACCCCAGTCCTAGTACCTACAAAACAACATAAATAAACAAGTTAAACCAGAGATTGAAACCTAAAACAAGGATTCCCCATGAAATCCATCTACAACTTCAAATTAGGAAAGAAAACAACAAATAACAATG
>VDFB02123497.1:0-20386 GCA_007258455.2 Sequoia sempervirens | reverse complement strand
ATATATATATATATATATATATATATATATTGTGGAAACATATGTGATAATTGCTAAGTGCAGTAAATAGCGCTGCTAAAGTGAAGTGCATATGTCATGTTTGGCGTAGCCTTTGGTTATATCTCTGTCAATGCATAAAGTGATTTAAAGTCTAAGAGCATGTATGAGTATGTTGTTATGTAAGCATTTAAAGGAGAAGTTAAAACAGTTTGTAAGCCATTTGAAGAAGTCAAACCAGTGCTAGAATATGTGGTGCCAACTTGAGAAGGTGGCACCAATTTGTAGAGTATGAATTGTTTAAGAAGTTTGCTAAATTCACATGTTTGATATTAGCTTGTGAGACTCAGTCAAGTGGAAACTTGACATCAATATGTGAAGGAATTCCAATTAGGAAACTTGTTTATGAGCTTGTTGTTCATTTGACTAAGTAAATGAGTCTTGTCATCCCATATAATAAGTCTACTCAGCCATTAAAATGGAGATGACTGTTATGTGTTGCAAACCTGTGAGTTAGATTGATGAGTTGTTGCATGAGGATAGAAAGGTGGCAAAAATATTAACTTGTTTGTAGCCTTCGGTTGCTCACAATTTAGTATAAATAGAGGTGTTCATTCTACCAATTGCTACACTTATCATTCTAATTATCTTGATGTCATTTTGTTGTGATTTCTAAGTTAGTAAGTTGAAAGCTTGAGATGAGAGTTGTTTTACTATTTCGTATTAGTGATTATTGTGAGAGTTAGTGAGAAGTTAGAAGAGGGTAAACAAGTGGATCTTGAAGGAGGTATCAAACAAGCTTGAGGATTCGAACTATGAAGGAGTTTAATCAATTGGAGCATTCTATATGCATGCTAGTTTCTATACCTTTGTTGTTATTTTGGAAAGGTTAATTAGTTTTGTTACTATGTTGGAAAATAATGCTTTTGAATATGTTGTGATATTTGTTTATGATTTCATGTTTCTTGGTTGTGCATTATGTTGTAGAACCTATTGTAATGGTTATATTTGTATGTACCCTATATATGGGAATTTTGTATGAATGCAACATATTTATACTATACATAATTGCCATTGTTATATGTAGGATGTCTAAACTAATCGTATGTAGCAAAGAGTAAGAAGCTACTAGAATCACTTTGGTAATAAAGTCACTTTGTTTATGAGATCTTATGTGGGTTATTCCTGGGATTTGTCTGATCCATGGGAAAGGGGGTAACCTAGGTATAGAGTATGAATGGTCATTAATCCAAATCAAGCTAGGAAGGTGTGTAAATAAGAGACGTCCACTCTAAGTTCTGGGTGATGAATACTTTGGTCAAAGTAGTGTAAAGAGGCTATTGTTTACATTGTCAATTTCATTGTGATATTAGATTACGTACTAGGCATGGGATGTTCATACATGTAGGGGAGCCACTGTATGTGAGTTCTAGAAACATATAGGACAAAACATTAAGCTTAGAAAAGGATATTGTTATGAGGTTACCAAACCAATCTCTTCTTGAAGGGTAGGGCCATCTTACTAGTTAGGTAGATGTGCGAGGGACTGCAATAAGTCTATGGTTGGTGAAAAAGTGCTTGAGTAATGCTTCTACTCTTCGGTTGGTAGGGAAGATTTGAGGGGGACTTTCTGGACCATTTGTACTTTATATAATCTGTAAGCTTGTTTAAGCTATGTATGTAAATTGTATCCATCTTTATGGGAATTTTAAATATGAAATGTCATATGGAAATTATGTATCATCATTATTTGAATTAATGAAAGGAATTCTTTTGTATGCAATGGAAAAGTTTGAAATATGTATCAAACGTGCATTTATTATTCAAAGGAAAAGAAAAATTTTATTGCTCTTAAAGGTTAGATGCATAAACTATTCACTTGTGGGTAAAACATAGAAAATTTTACTGTGTAGAACAATGGGCATGTTACAACCATTTAGAGTCATTTTTCCTAAGATGAGATCTGAAGAATGATAATCATTTACCATTTTGATTTGCCTGAGGTGCTCATAAGGTGTACCAACATTATATATCAATATGATAAATTTAGTGAGATGATCATAATATTACAAGTGCCTTGATGGTAAAATATTACCCAAGGTCACCAAAGTTATATGTCAAAATTTATAGTTATATGACATGATTGCAATGTGACAATTGCTTGGATGGATGAAAAATTGGCCATAATATTGTTTATAAATAATACCTTATGGGTATATTTTTTATATAGAACCATTAAACCCTCTTAACTTGGGAGAAATTGGCCCCAAAAGTTTTAGATTAGTAAACCATATAAGAGATGAAACTTAACATGCAATTGCATCAAATATTACTTTATAAAGGCAATGACCCATTATCTTTTAGGTTAACATTACTCAACCTAGCTGAATCAAATCTAATTTGGGTAGACTAGTGGATTGCTACTCAGATAAATAGTCTTTGTCCAATGTGCCCATATATATTTTTAGCTAGGTTTAAAAGGAAATTTGTAAGTAGTGAATGAAACTAATATTTTATAGGCCTAACTCTAGAGAGTTCCATCATCTTGTAGCCACACTATTTCATCTTTGAGGTATGAAGAGAGTAACTTCTTGACAGTAATTGGTAACTAATGCACTACATATTGCAAACAATTGATGGCTATGGGATCTTTTATATACCAAAAGGTACATAAAAGTTCAAATCTATCCTAAATTTTTATTGAGGCTTGGGTATTAGAGTCTAAATATCCCTCACTTCACTAGACCCTGTTGGGTGAAAATTATGTAATCAACTTTTCGATAGATTACACAACTTGGACTTCAGCCACAACTATGTGAGATGTAAATCTCTCCTCTCGGAAGGGGGAGGCACCCTTCTTACTGCTGACATAAGTGATAGTAAAACAAACAAGTAATTAAAAAATGTACACAATACTTACGAAGTGGGGGGGTGCGTTACATTCATCCTTCTCTCTTTTTTCAGAGAATATGTTTACAATGCTTCACTGTTGGAAGTTCTCAATTCTTAATAACTTTAAACAATCAACTAGCAGTAATGCCAATACCTCTATCTTGTCAAAGCAAAGCGTAGAGGTACCAGAAGTGATTAACGGTAAACTAGTAAAATAAAAGGGAAAGCTCATGAAGGCACAAAGTTGTTCCGTAGCTTTTTCAATGGTGGATCTGTGAAAAGTGTGTCGTTTGTCACGTTAGAAGCACAAAGTCTTCTTAGACGCAGCAATTCCTCGAACAGTATGAACAATTACAAGCCCAAAGTCTTGTAGATCATTCAACCAAAGTTAAACAAAACACAAATGCAAATCTAAATAAAGGATGTAACACAAAGTTTACATGAATTACTTAGAGTCCTTCAGATTTCATAAGCTAATCACCACCAAATGAGATCAATTCACAAGATTATCGAATCCAACACAAATTTTGGTTTGCAATCCTCTTCTTTATTGATCAGATTTCATTCACAAAGTATGAATACAAAGTTTCACAATTCTACTTCAAAAAGGGTAGCACTTCGTTGCAAAATACTAAAGGATAAATTTACAATAGAAATCCCTCACATTATGTAGAAAGAGGGATGAGAAAAATTAGGGATCTAATTGAGGAAATCAAGGAAAGTTAGGTGAGCAATTTAAGGAGATTTCACCTAACTTTGACCAAAGTCAAAGTGTAATTTGTTTTCAAAAGATTACATCTTCGAACTTGGTGCAATTACAATTTACAAAAAGACATTTAAGATGTCAGGAAATATTTACAAGATGCATAAAGGAATGCAGGAAATGTCTAACTGCTTGAGATCAAGAACCTTCTTCATGTTTCCTTGCTTTGAAGTGGAAGTCTTCATATTTCCTCCTAGTCTCCTGCACAAATTTCTCATCTGGACCAACGGTGTAATCCACAATGGTGTGAATTCTCATGATCGATCTCATGGCAGATGAGTGAACCTTCTTGCACCTGTCAAGATGCGTTTTCAGGTTATCCAATGTGAGCCTTGTATCACAAATGACGTTCAGTGAGGCTTCTGAAAAGTCTGAACTGTCAATCAACTTCATGATGGCTTCTTTGAAGATTTGAGATATTTTTGTGGCCGACAGGAACTTACGATTTTCTTCAAGAAGTTGACCTGGTAACTCCTTGATACCTTTTTCAAGAATAACACGATGTCCTTCGACATCTTCCTGCACTTGGTGGAGATCTTTCGTAAGAGATTGAATTACTTGAATTCAATGTTTCAAGGATTCTCTTACCTCAACAAACTTTTCTTTGTTAGGAATTACCCCGACTTCCACCAATTTACTGAGCTTTACCTGCTTCATCTCTGACCACGATAGCAGGGATTTTTCAATATGTCTGCGCTCCTAGGAAAGTACACTTTTTTCTTTATCAAGCTCTGTGGTGAGCTTGGCCAACAAGGTAGTTTTCTCATCCGCAACAATTATCATCTGAGATCCGTGTTCTATGATCTTCTCAACAAAATCATACAACACTCTGCCTTTGGAGGCAAACTTCTCAACTTTCTTGATAGTTGGGTCTTCAATACTTACCACTCTCAGCGGTTGTGCATTAGTTGGAGATCCTACAAGTCTCTTTACAACAATGGCATAATGCTCTGCCCTCTGTTTGTACATATTGCGAGCTTGCTCCATTTTATCCAGTCTTCCAGCCAAGATATCCAATGTCACTTGCGCATCAGCCTTTGCACTTTCATTGGTAACCTTGCCAAGCTGGACTTTTGTCACTGTGTAGTCTTCCATATTGACATCACCTTCTTTGTGCGGTGGTATGCCAATCTCTGCATACTTGTTGCCAGTCTTGTCAACGTTTAGCCTTGAGTAGACTTTTTCCTTTTTCTTCCCTTTAACCTTTGGAGGGACTATCTCTTCGAGGTCGAGCTCCTCTGGAGAGATCATTTGCTTCTTCCACTTCGACACTTGAGAATTTAGCCAAGGAGGAAGAAAGGAGGTGTGAACTTCTGGATTCATTGTCAACTCAGTTGTCATCGTCACTTCTGAATTTTATTGTCACATTTGAAGTTACCATGGGTATTGTAACAATAGGAGAAGTGTCTATCATCATCGCTCCTGTAGATTACACATTGAGTTGATCATGCATTGAATCATTTATGAAATGATTGAATTCATTTTCAGAAGTGATATCATACGTTGGTGAAGACAGGCTAGGAATGGATGATGAAGGACTTGACCGTATATCAATCGTATGAATGTCACTGAGGGAGTATCAAGTGAGGTTGATGCTGCAGGAATAGTGGATATTTCAATTGCAGGAATGCATGTGGTAGGAATGGGTGATGAGGGAACAAGAGGTGGAGGAGTTCTTGAACTTGGAGGGGTATGAGGAACATTGAAAATCACAGGCGATGACGTTCTAGGAATTTCCTAAACTACATTCTCAGGAGGAGAAGCAGTTCTTTCTTGATCATGCCTGGGTTCCTGTTGATCACCCTCTTGTCTCTCTGATTCTGGTTCACCTTCAGAATCACCTTCAAATTCTTCTTTAGAATCTTCTTCAGACTCTTGCTCGGTTTCAGAAACCTCTTCAGCATCGGAGTTTGCTTCTGCCGAGTCTTCATCTTTAGCGGATTGATCACTTGAAGTTCCTTCTTCATGAGAGTCTATCTCCTCTAGAATAGACTTTTAACCTTTAGGCTGAGATGGATCCGGATACGTGGTTTTGTTTGCGGGATGGGTAGGTATCTTTCTTGCCAATAGTAAAACTTGATCCGCAGGACCTCTCTTAAATTTGAAGAAGTGGGAACAGCTGCCGATTTATTTTTCATGCGGAGTTCTTGCTGTTGGCAAGCTTTTGCTTCGGATTCTTCTCCTTCCGAATCTGTTCTGAAACTTTTCATTTCATAACCATGCTTATGTAACCATTCTGCAGTGTTGGCTAGGATTGGCTTCAATCTCTCTCTCATGCTAGTAATTTCTTTTCTAGACCATTGAATTGCAGGCAATGACCTTTTAGAAAATTCTTGGTCATCATAGACAACATTCATGATATCACCAGGATCTGTAAAATCCTCTGGTAGGTCAGCAATATCAAGGTCTTTGATCTGCTGAACAGTCAACCTGCAATAATCCATTTTGTGAATGGCTTTTTCATCTCTACAATCGGCCCAGATGTCTTCAAAACGGTACTTATGATGATGACCCTTTTGTAATTTCTTTCGACATCACCATTGTAATCAAAATCAAACCTATATCGTAGGTCTTGATTGTCATGATCTGCATTTTCAACATGTCGCCAGGACTTGGATTTTTTGTGCGGTTGGATGGTATATGCGCTGGTGGTGTCGTTAGAACTTGAATCCACGCTTTTGGTTACTTCTTCGTTCTTTTTGCACTGAAATCAGCTGTCTGCATGTCTCCATGAGAACCCACTTATCCGAAGGATAACATGGCAGCATGTAAGGACAACTAGTGTAGCACCCTACTCTCAAATAAGTAAACATTGGGAATTGAAGAAATAGGCATCCAACTTTACTTACCACCTGATAAGCCTCATCAGATGCCCTCCTCCTTTCAAGAGCTGGATCAAAATTGAAAAGCAAAGGTACGAAGAAAGCATTTATAACCTACGAGTGATGGAAAGCTTTCCTTCAATTCGATTGATAGAAAAATTTGTACACAGGTACCAACATCCGATTTCCTTTTGTGGATAGACCTGGGAATTGTCTCATTACGGCTGCTGCATACACCAGGTAAGAAGTCATATAGAATTTCAATGTGGAAGGCGCATTAATTAGTTGCTCATGTATTTCATCACTGATGCATTTCCCTAATTCGATACACCTTTTGTCTTCTTATAATCTGATGTATTCATATATGCATTATCATGAAAAGTGGGCCGATTCTTGAAAGCCTTTTACTCTGCTTAAAAATGTGATCATATCTTTAACGTCATCCTTGAAATCACTTCGCAGGAGTCCCTTTGGCCATCTTGAAACAGATTGTCTAGGCTTCTTCAACCATTGGGTATTTATTAGGTTTTTAGCCTTGTTGGGATCAGCGTCAAAGACTTCTTGTGCTTTTTGTATAGAGATATCAATGTCTTTTTCCATTTGAGGAACCTTAAACACAATGTCAAAGAAATCATGTCCGAGTCTTAGAATCTCGTGCCCAGAAGAATCGATCACACTTCTGCTTTCTTTGATGTAGTGAGATGCCACTTGAAGGACAAACTCCGTATTGTGTGCAGTTGTAGGGAACATAGCTACCAAATGCAGGTTATTGTGTACAATTGCTCTCATTGGGTCAGGAAGAGGCTTCATCTCTGTTTGCTTCACAAAATCAACGAAGTCTTGATGGCCAACCTCTGTGTCTTTTATTTCTTCCACCTTGGAGACCACTACAGTCGGCGGATAGACACCTTGATATTTATACTTCATTTTGCCTTTCGCTTTTGAAGAAGACGGAGGTTTACTGGCAGTCATCAAGAACAACTGAAACTTTGATCACTCAACTTTGAAGGTCTTTGAGAAGAGACTGCAAAGTGTCGAGCCAGAACAAACATTAGTCGTTAGATAGCATGGGAATGCGTGAAACGAGCAATGATGATGGGCAAGCGTGGAGCAGATGACAAGGCACGCAAAACGATGCAAAAAATGGAAGGAGCAAGGTTTGGGACCGAATTGGGAAAGTTTGAAACGTTTCAGGGAAAATTGTGAAAAGTGTAAGGGCACACTTTTTTAGTGCCCTTACATTTTGGGGAATTCTGACTTTGATGCAGGGGCGCTGAAAAGGTGCGCTACTGCACTTTTCAGTGTTAGAAAATATTTCAAAATGGCAGGGTGCACTTTTTCAGTGCCATGACATCCCTCATTGTGGAGTTGGTAATTTACACTTGGGAAGAACAAAATGAAAGTATAAGCGCACATTTTGGATGCTATTACATGTGAAGCTTGAGTTTTGGAAAAAACAACGTGTAGTGAGGTTGAAAAACAACGTTGAACTCTTGAGACACAACTTTCTTCCTGTGAAGCATTTGCAAAATGTATTTTTGAAGAGGAACCCTCTTGCCACACATTTTGGAAAGACAAACCTACATCTTTACGCAACTATACACCGATGGTGATAGAGGTAAGCAAACACGACAATGCTTGAAAGTGGGAAGAGAGAAATCACACCAAAACGAGCCATGAAAACCCCATTGCGTAAGTTCTGTATTAGGAAAATGTGTAGACACAAGATGGACGTATGAAGAAAGAAAGACAATGAGATTGGGATGAAAAGAAATGTCCATACACCAGGAAAGATATTCAAAAAGTCGTTAAATGAAAGAGAAACGCGTGTTCAGAAAAACGTATGAAGAAACGAAGGTAAGAATAAAAAACACACATGTAAAACCTAAGATATGTACAAAATAATGAATGAAAAAGGAGAGAAAGTAAGGAGAACGACTCACCAAGAGGAAGCGTGGAATTTAGTTAAGAGGAATTTCAAAAAGCTCCAAAAACGTGTTTTGCAGCTTGAGAGAATTTCGCCCAGCAAGAAGGAATACAGTTTGAAGATCATGAACAATGAAAAAGGAACAATAAAACACTTTTAAGTGAAAGAAAGATATGAAAACCTAACTCAAGTCAAGCAATAAATTTAGGCAATGAAAAGTGGCATGATGTGAACTAAAAATGCAAACGCATGAAGAAAACGCTGCCTAAGCAAGCAGTGACTAAGTCAAGATAAAAGCGTAATAGCTGAATCCTTTTTTAACGCTTCTTACACTTTGAAGAAATCACCTTCATGCGGGGCAATCAAAATGTCTCCTACACTTTTATATACTTAGACAATTTTTATTTGCAGTGACAAGACTTTTTTCATCAACAGAACTCATTTTCCACAATTAACTAAGTATGAACAAAGGAGACTCCTCATATGGGCTTGTTTCGGGGTCTTCAATGAGGTGAATATAGGGAACGCTCAAAACAAATGTTTGAAACTTTGGAATGCATTTCGGCGTGGCTTGAAAATCACTTTTTTATGCGTTTGAACTTCAATTTAATCTTAGGAAACAAACAACAAGTTTCTTCAGGGTTATCCGTGGAACGAAGCGCTACTAGATTCCGCTGCGGATAATAGCTACTGGGTCTCTCCTTCACCGTTTTTTAAAACGCAATAGCGAGAATAATTCCAATTCGCGCCTTTATCCATCCATATCGGGTTTGGAGTCAGCGATGACGACAACGACAAAACCTAAAACGTGTAAAGACTCCTCAAAAGGACTTAAAAATAAAAAGTATTTACATACCAACGCCAATTGCTTTACTGTGTAAAGTGCTTGAGATGTTTCCCACTGTGAGGAAGGGAAAATGGCGTTCCATCTCCGTATGCCAACAAGAAACTGTTCTCACCATGCAACTAATGTATTTGGAAGGGTCCTGTCCATAGTGAGTCAAATTTCCCGTGCATACCTTTTGGTTCTCTTCATTTGTCCCACAAGAGAATGGTGTCACCAATTTGAAATTCTCGAGACTTATCTTTTTTGTCAAACAACTTCTTCACTTGGTCCTGGTGTTCCGCGATGCGGTCAACCACTTGAACCCAGTTCTCTTCCAATTTAGAGAGATATAATGATGCGCTTATCAATAGAGTTATCAAACGTCTCATCCTCAATGGCCTTAGCCAGTTTGAGGGCTGGTAGTTCCAAAGTTATAGGAATCTCAACATTCAATCCATACAAGAGTTGAAAAGGAGACATGTTGATTGCTCGCTTCAGAGTTATCCTATCTGCCCACAAAGCGTCGAACAAAGCCTTGTGCCACAAATGTTGATTCTCATCCACCAGCTTGCAGATGATAGTCACTAGATTCTTGTTGCTAGATTATGCCTGACCATTACCTTGTGGATAATAGTCAGAAGAATGTGACAAAGTTATGCCGTGTTCAAAACAAAACTCAATAATCTCGTTTGATGAGAAGGCGGAAGCATTGTCAGCAACAATCTTGTTCGGCACACCGAACCTGGAAATAATGCTTTCTTTTAAGAAACTGCACACTACTTCTGATGTAGCACGCTTGGTAGGTATCGCTTCCACCCATTTGGTGAAATAGTCAGTAGCAGTCAAAACATAGATATGTCCTGCACTTGATGATGGATTAACTGCACCTATGAAGTCGATGCCGCATTGCTGGAAAGGTTCTTCGATCACAACAGGTTTTAATGGCAAAGATGCCAACCTGCGTCGGCCAACAAACTGTTGGCACAATTCACACTTACGCACCCAAGAGTACGTGTCCTGAAAAAGTGTGGGCCAGTAATACTTCGCTCTCAGGATTTTGTGAGCGGTTACTGGCGCTAAGAAATGTCCACCACATGCCAAGTCATGATAAGACTTCAACAATTTTTGTTGTTGTTCCTTATCAACGCATCTGAGAAAAGTCCCATCCATTGCACGCTTATACAAGTCGTCCCATAAGACAAAATTAGCTGATTTCAGCTTGATGGTTCTCTTTTCCTTTGGAGTCAAGTGATTAGGGCATTCTCCATATGTGAGGAAGTGAGCAATGTTGGAATACCATTGGTCAGTGGTGCTAACAAATAGTACCATTGGAAGTGTACTTGGATCCACCTCTTCCTCGTCTGAAATTTCTTCATCCTTTGAAATTTCTTCATCTGGACTATTTTCGGCAATAAGTTGTCAAAGTCCACGTCCACGTATCAACTTAGTGGGTTTAATTTCCAGATCATACTCCTGAATCTTGGCAATCCAATTGCCTCTTTTTGTTCCAAATTCCTGTTGTGTTAGGATGGACTTAACAGTCGAATCTGGGACAAGAACCTTCACATGGCTACTTAGAATGTAGAACCGAAAATGCTTGACGACTTTGACAACTGCGAAAGCATGCTTCTCCATTTGAGAATATTTCAATTCATAATTCTTTAGGGGGCAGCTCATGAATGCAATGGGGGATTCAAAGCCTTCATCGTTTTCCTACACTAGAATTGCTGAGAGTGTATGCTCAGAAGCATAACTATACATAACAAAATCTTTGGTGTAGTTGGGGCAAACCAACACAGGCGCATGAGCAATGGCTTCCTTAATATCATCGAACGCTGCTTTACCTTCTGTGGTCCAGTGGAATGTGGCGTTACCCTTCATCATATTTACAATATGACAAGTCTTTTCAGCAAAGTCTGGGAGAAACCTCCTTAAGAAGTTTACTTTACCGAAGAAGGAATGAACAACTTTCTTGCTCGACAGCAGAGCGAGAGATTTAATTCCATTGACCCTTTCCAAGTCGATCTTGATTCCCTCCATAGACACAACGTGACCAAGAAGTTTACCTTCTGTCACCCCAAACCCAAAAGTTGACTTTTTGGGATTTAGGGAAATACCATGCTGACGGCATCTTTCAAGAATCAGCCTCAAGGGGTAGAAGTGTTCATGACGTCGCTTAGAGAAAACCGTGAGATCATCAAGATACACCACAATGAACTTACCCATCACATCGCGGAAGGCGAGATCCATGGCGCGTTGGAATGTGGCTCCAGCGTTGATCAAACCAAATGGCATCTTGCGATAGGCAAAGGTTCCCCATGGCGTTGTGAAAGCAGTCTTGTGTTGATAGTTTGAATTAACTTCAACCTGGTTGTAGCCCGAAGATCCGTCTAACATGGAGAGCATCTCCGATCTGGTTACATTTTGTAGGACTTGGACAATCACTGGAAGTGGGTAATTGTCTTTGAGCGACAATTGGTTTAGATTTCTGAAATCTACACAAATGCGGATTTCACCATTCTTTTTACGAACGGGGACGATATTGGCTATCCATGTTGAATGGTGGATAGGGAATATTATCCGTGCGTTTAGCATCTTTTGAACTTCCGCCATAATAGTCCCAGAGATCTTGGGATTGTACTGCCTCTGCTTTTGTTTGTAAGGAAAAGCACCAACCTTGAGGGGAATATCATGTTGTACTTCTTTAGGCCGAAATGATTTCAGATCTTCGTACGAATATGCTAAGACATCAATATACTCCTGAAGTAGCTGAGCAAACTATCTTCTTTCTTCGGTCGTGCAACATTTGCAATGTTCACCATCTTGGGGTTAGCTTCAGTTACCAGATTTATCTGTTCCACTTCATTAGATGAGTCGGAATTTGAGAGTTGCTTTTTCACGTGGCGATCATGCTTGTCAAAAAGATTTTCCAAGGATACCAATCCTTTGGGAATCTTATTCCCTTTGAGTTGCAAATATTCCTCGCCCGTAACAGGATCTATATTAGACACAGATTCTCGAGGCGGAGAATTGCTGCCTTCAAAATACAACTCATCAAAATTCTCTACTTTCTCAAGAAAGGCGATGATCTAATGATCATCATTGAAAATTTTCCAGTTCTCCAAATTGTCAGGGACACTTGGGCGGAAAACCAACTCTATGGTGTAGGTAGAACCTTGAAAGTCTTTGTGTGGCACCAAGAGCGTGGCGGAGATTGCGAGGGAATCAGCTCTAGTATTGTATTCCCTGGGAACAACAGAGATATTAAAAGCTTCGAATTCCTCAACAAAATCCCACACTAGATTACGATAATGCCTGAGTCTATCATTCTTTTTCTGATAGAGATTTCTCAGTTGACATACTATCAGCTCGACATCACCTTGTGCGTGAAAATTTTGTATACCTTTCTTCAGTGCAACTTGCATTCCCAACAACAGGGCTTCATACTCGGTGGTGTTATTGGTGTTATCAAATTGCAACTTGAAGGAGAAAGGGAAAAACTCTCCTGTTGGTGAAATAAAAACCATTCCTACTCCAGAGCCAGTCGAAGAGCAGCTACCATCAAATTCGAGCAACCAGACACCCTTGGGATCACCAATGCTAACAGTGTCGAAGTCCAAAGCTTAATCATCTAACGAAGATTCACGGTCGGAGATAGACAAATCACCTAATGACATCTCATTTAAAGTGGAGGAATTATCATCATTTTCTAACTCATTTTGAGTCGAGGATTCACCCACCTCATTTGTCTGTAGATAGTAAGTTCCCACGCCTGAGGATTCGAACAAGATCTGAGCTCTGGGATCATCTGATTTGGCAACTGAAAACTTTGACTCTTTTTCGGGGACCAACTTTTGCATCACACCTTTTACTGGTATTCTTGCTTTAGACATATCCATACTTAGTTCTCCTCCAACATCTTTGCAAAAATTGCATCTGAGGAGGATTTCGTAGGATGTTGGTACATCAGCCACAAGGACCGTCATTTTTATTTTCTTCTCTGGGTATGCGGCGAATGCGTATTGCACATCTTTGATCTGGCCGATTAATGGCACTTGTTTATTCTCCATGGAAAAACAATGGCTAAAAGTTTTGGTCATCTCAAGGTCTAAGGCAGTAGCTACCTTGGCGGGCATCACATTGTCGGATGCACCAGAGTCTATGACATAGTTACTCAGCTTGAAACCATATACAAGTAGGGAGATGAAAAACGGATCAATGCGTCTGGAGGCGGTTGGAGGATTAGATACAAGGTTACTCTGTGACATCTTGGGTTTAGGAGTAACAGGGATGTCAGGAGGTGTATCCTGACTTGGGGAAATTCTTTTATCATTGACGAACTTGACAAGCCTGTCAAATTGGTTGGGGTTGGCTTTGAGGTATTCAACCTCAGACATTTGAACCTTGGTTTTCTTGGCATGGTCAATAATGTCAAAAGCTTGGAAAGAATTTTGTAGGTTGGAAGTCGTAACTTCATTGATTGGTTTTACAAAAGGTACACTGGTCTTTGGAATGAGAGGATTAGCTTTAGGAATAATGAGAGTTGATGAAGGAGAGCGAGGTGCACTTACTTGTGGATTTGCTGCTTTCTTGGGTTGCCAAGGGAGGGGAGATCCTCTTTTGGTGATCGTTACCAACGACTTCTCTTTTTCAGGAACAACAGCAGCTTGAGCTTTATCAAGCTGATTTTGTTGATGCCGCGTAAAAACAATGTAAGTGTCAGTCACCAAGTCATCTTCTTCTTCTTCTTCTTCCGCCATTTACAAATAGCTAATCTTGGAGTCGCCAGCCGATTCAGTTTCTTCTTCTTGGAAGAGATCGACATTTTCTTCTTCAGGGTATTCGGGTTGCTCATAATCATCTTGTTCAGTCTCATAGTATCCCGCAACATTGTTAGCGGGTGGGGCTTCCAGAGCAAGCCTTCATGGAGGTGCTGGGAGACGATTTTGATTTTTGTTGCCAGCATAATTAGGGAAAGTCCTTCTAGGGACGTCCTTGTAATTGCTACTGTTTTTATTGCTTGAAACTTGTTTCTTGAGAGACAAAACTTCATTTTCCAGCCTTTGGACCATGGGATCTGTGAAATTTGAGCTGGCACTGGGAGTACTAACATTAGATGCCGAAGATCTTGAGGCTTGCATCCTTTTATTTCCGTTAGTTCCCATCCTGATTTCTCCAGCAAGGATCATGTCATCCTCCAGACTGGTAGCCAGTTGCTGGGCCGCTTCAACATTAACATGATTTTCCCTACGCAAGTAGAAACTCACCTTGGGTAGTTGTGTGTTGATGAAGAAGCACTTTAGGTTATGATCTGTTGGTCTTGCATCATTTTGGATCTGCGTCACCAATTTATTGAATTTTTCTACAAACTTGTGCATAGGCTTGTGAGCTTCTTTATGCATGGTGGTGAGCTGCGCCAATAGAGCATGTGAATCTTCAGCAGGCTTAAATATTTCTTCAAATTTAGTGAAAAGAGAGGCCCAATCGGTGACATAGGCGTTAGGAAGGGTAAAGAACCATTCGACTGCAACCCCTTGAAGGGATTCAATGAACAATCTTACAGAAACATCTTCGTGCTCAATTCCGAGAACGCCACAAACAATGTAGAATGCAGATATGTGCTAGTCGGGGTGTTGTTTTCCATCACCTTGAAACTTCGAGAGATGCTTCCTGGATACGCACGACAGTTTGTGCAAAGGTGAGGTCAAACGGAGGGGACCAAAAGCATTTCCCCATGGTCCTGTAGGTGGTGCGGCCATGACTAGTTGCACAACAGGTACTTGAACAGGACGTCTACGGTAAACAGATCAAACACTTGGGAGAGGAGATCTTTGGCTACGTGGAGGGTAGCTTATAGCACGTTGTAGTGGTGACCTTACTCGTGGAAGAGTAAATGGAAAATCGCGTTGCAACAACTCTTCAAAAAGTGGATCTGCTACTCCTTGAGCCCTCAATCCTCGTGTATATATCCGGTCCGCCATAATGTAGATCTGAATACGATGGATGTTATAGAGTAAAAATATACAAAAGAACAGCAAGAAAGAGGAAACTTATCTACTTCCATCAAAAGCATGAGGCTTAGATTGCGTATGTCGTTCCCCCTCAACAGAGCGTCGCCAAAAAATCCATGAAAGCAAGGGTGCACTTTTCAGCCTTTCAAATATTGGAGATGGTCCTTCGTAAAATTATCTTTATCCCCCATGTCTTTGAATGATACTTATGATTTGAATGCTTATTCCAAGGAAGTACATCTCACTCTATTTAGGCTTTCATTATGATTTTGTAAATATCTCATCAACTTGAACCAATATAAAGATAAATCGTTTGATTTTGAGTCAAATATTTTAGGTAAACTCATTAACATCATCTCAACAACTTTTTAATCTTCTAATGTCTCTCCATGATACATTAATTGATTAACAACACCCATTGTACATGTTAAAATACATCTACTAATTAAAACCTCATCATTTATAAATTCTCAAATCCTCCTATCAAAATTTTTATGGTGCAGCCACGGTAGGAGGGTCCTCAAAAAGAACAATTTGGACCATGCAACAAGAGTAACACAACAGAAGCAACACAAAATATGGAGAAAAATGCAAATTCAAATAGGCTCATTAACATAAATCTCAATTACATTCGGCCAGCAACATCCGGGCTTACAGATTCGGCTCATAGGCTTGATAAAATATGCTCAAAATTACAACGTTCCCACATGCTCCTATATGCGAGAAAAATTCTTACATATCAAACCTATATTATTTTATCAATCTAATTCTGCCATTCTAATGATCTATTGCAAGATTTATATCACATCCGCAGGTCTAGAAACATCCCTGTCGGCCAAAGATCATCACATTCTCCAAGGAAAGAAAATGTAACATGCGCATGAATAGGTCAGCCTCAAATCTAAATTACTCTTCATCAAGTGCATAGGATGAAGTGTGGACCTATAATGAAGCTCAGGGACACTCCACAAAACAATTAAAATCACACTATTCAGATCCGCAAGTTACAGGAATGATCCACAACAATCGAACTGGCCGAAAAGTTTGAAATTATTCCTGTGTCGATTCAAGAAACTGCCACTAAATCCGGAAGTGATAACTTGCCAGAAAAAGATCCAATCATGCTCAAATCTTGGAATAAGGAAAATGAACATGTCGACGATGTACACAAAGATCCACAAGGTATGGTGAGTAGATATGACGAATCCATCAACATGAACTGAGCCAAAACAGAACAAGAACAAAAACTGAAAGAAAATATTTTTTTGGTTGATGCAAGATTGCCAAGAACCAAGGATGCTCCTGCATCATTTTAATTTAAATAGTTTAAATTTACTTGTACTTTAATATCTAATTTGTACTCTTCTATGCTAATTTAGACCTAATTATTATTGTAACTCTTGGAAATATTAATTCAACCATTGTTTATTGCATGAATAATGTCAAATTATATATATTTCTTTCTATTTATCAACCAATTTTCAACTCAACTAGGGGAAAAATCTTGTTTGTCTTTGTATCATTTGTGCATAATTTCTTGTATTTTATTTTATTTGCATCTTTCATGTTCTTTGTTGCATACCACCCCAACAATAGTATGGACTTTCATATCATACTATCATATGACATGTTTGTGTGCAACCTTTTTTTATCAATTGTTTATGCACTTGGCACATCGTCACCCTCATCCTTATACCATGTTGCATATAATCAAATGCTACTTTAAATAAAATGGTGTTCAAGAAACTAGCATAATTATCCCCTCCCCCATCCATTTGCATCTCCTATCCCTCCATCTCTCAAAAAGTCTTACCATCCAAATCTATTCACCATTTCAAGCATCTTCTATTCTCTAATCCCTTCATCTATTTCAAGAGCACCCTATGTTCTTCAAAATATTCTATTTTCTCAAGGGGTTCAAAATATTCTATCTTCTCAAAGGGGTATCCTAACTCCTTGCTTTCCTTCAAATAACTAAGGCATCCTTTCTCTAGACCTATATATTCTAAAGCCACTATGTTTTAACTTTCTTTGAAATGACATTGCTTCATTTAATTGCAATGTCATCTCAAAGAGGGAAAATATACACTTAAATCTAACCATATCCTAACCACCCCCGATTTATCTTATATATATCCCCTTCCAACATTAATTATATAAAATTAATTATTTAGTTAACTAACCCAATCATCTTCCTAACATTACTTAAATAAATTAAAATCATTTATTTAATTATTTTATCCCCATTTCCCTCTAAGTCCATCCTTAAATAAATTCAACATCCTTTTAATTAAGTTTACCCTTCATATCCCTTCTTCTAAAAATTAAATAAATATAAACTATTTGTTTAATTCCTCATTTTTCCTTTCAAATCATTTCAATTAATTAACTAATAAATCAACTTGTTCCTATGCATGTTTAAGCCATGGTCAAATTTACAAATGTCATGCATGTACATGGCCCATACTTCTCAATTCTCTATAAAATTATCTCATTCAATCTTTGACGATCTATTTAATCAAGATCTTAGCCTTTCACATAAATATAAAAAATAGACTTTTTAATCTTCCAAAAAGGTCATTTTTTAATCCTTATCATCGTAGTATTCTCAGAAAAAAAATTCCTCCCAATCTCCTTGAATCGTGCAACTCCTTTTGTGCATCAATTACAAGGTGCCACTTGGAGGTCTCATATGACTCCAAACCTCGTAATCAATCCCATCCATTGATCTTTCCAATCATCCCAGCCCTTGTTCTTTCATCTCAACTCTATAAATAATATCACATGAATTATTTTCAAGAACAATTCTAAATGCATTGTTATTTTGTCAAATTGAGCGTCAACATACTCTCTCACACATTAAAATCTAGAGCACATCCATAATCTTTGTGCAATAAGAGGCTTTTGAGAGCCTTGTAATTTTTTCATCTTGGGGGTACCAGTTTTGTTTAATGGTCACTAAAACTATTATAGGCAAAGATGAAGTTATTAAGGTGGTGTTAGAGAGTAGATGATTTCATGATCATAACTTTAAGTATATTTTTTTGAAGCATCTATCCATAATACAAGAGCAAAAGGAAAATCTCAAACTTAAGGTGTGGGTGAAGAAAGACAACATGATACACTATAACTATTAGAATTCAGTACATGACATAAAATAGTTAAATAAATAAATTAACATGCTATTGTTAATTTAATAAATAAATTAGGTTTTGGAAGTTATATTCTTGTAAGGGTAAAAGTACAAAGTTGTGTCACACTTTCAGCCAACTTATTAGCACAACTAAATTTAAGTATTTATAATCAATTTTGACCAAACATATGATCTAGTAGGATTCATTCTAGCTAGGTTAGATACTTTCACAACTTTTTCAACTAAAATTGTTGGCTAAAAATATATGGATCACTACATTGAGGCCAAATTACCAAAAAAATAAAACTATTTAAAAAACTCAAAGTTTCAATAACTCCTCATGTAAATAACATTTTTTTTAAATATAAAAAAATACTCTTTTGTAGATCCATAAATTTAGTTTTCAAAAATATATTTATTTAATAGTTTAATTATTATTTATATTTTATTTTCTATTATTAAAAGTAGGTTATCAACACCAAATATTATGTCAATTACCATGGCAAGGAAAAATACTAAAACTTATTTAAAAATTTGAAAAAATATGATGCAATAGATAAAGAATCTATATCAAGATGGTATATTTTTTTTCTCATTTTAGATAAATATTTAATATGAAAGTTGGCATCAAATGGAAACAAATTTTTTTTAATACACACATATTTTAATATTTGTTTAAATATATATATTAATCAAAATTGGAAAAAAAAAATCCATACACTAAAGTTTCAAGTTATAAATAGACAAAAAAATTGAATGAGAAAAAATAAAATTTACTACAAAAAGTTTGACATCTCATGTAACTTCATTTTTTAGCATTTTATCAACAACTAAATTAGTGTTAATTTATTAAAAACTAGTTTAAAATAATTTTTTATTTAAAAGAAAAAATACAAATAAAATATACTGAAAAATACACATTTTACTAGTTCACATCATTTCAAAATTCAAAAATGTATATATGCCACTTTTTAGTGATTCAAGTTTAAAAGTTGGATCAGTGTTGGTTGTTTCCTTTATAAAGTGTGACACAGCTTTGTACTTTTACTCGTAATTAGTTTTATACAGGAAAAATGGCCTTATAATGCCAATACTTTGTAACAGTTTTGTGAGTAGTGTGAATGATAGAATTTTAATTTGAGAGCAATCTCATTTTTTCTCTCTCATTTCAATATGGTATCAGAGCGGGTTTCTTCTTGGACCTCTCTCTGATCTTTCTCCATTCATTTTTTTTTTCACAATGGTGTTTACAATGGTACTGCAGTGAAGACCACATGCAACTGCTATTGTTTTCTACCATTCTTGCATTTTTCAACAAGTGAGCAATGCAAACATGTGCAAAACCCTTTTTGACTCCATCATTCATCTGCATTTCTTGTCTGTCTCTCTGCCATGTTCATTCTTGCCATTGTTTAACACTTCACTCTGTTCATTGTTGTCATTCCAAAAAATTAAAATTTAAAATTTATATATCCCCCAATCTATTGCTAGCATCGCTCCTATATGTTGCATATTGACTAAACACCATTGGCATCTTGGTCATCAGAACCGACATCAAGCATTATGTATTCTATGTTGCCAACCATTTTTGTGGATGTCACTCTATTCTTTAGTTGATTTCATTGTGGCCATTATTCATATTGGAAGTATCCGGAAGTATTTAATCCATGTCATCAAATTGATGACAGCAGTGATTGACGTGTATATGCTAAGTTCAATGCCTCTCCTATACAACAAGACGACGAATTAAGACATTCATGGGCACACAATCGATGGTCATTTTCATAGTAAGATATTTACAACATCTGGAGAATTCATCGTGGTTGCCATCGTTTTACTATTATTCTGGGCCAATATTTATAAATAAGGTCGTCTGGGTTGATTAGCGAGAGTGAGACTAGTGTTGAAAACATTCTGATTACTTCATCCGCGTAAAGGCGGGTGGTTTTATTAATTAGTATTATTTCTTCTAGCGAACTTTACCTTGAGCGACATTTTCTCTAACGCCTAAGCAC
>VDFB02123496.1:0-20180 GCA_007258455.2 Sequoia sempervirens | reverse complement strand
CCTCCCTTAAAGGATTGAAGTCTAACACATTTCTCTAAAGATCTTGATCTTGCTTGAATCAGCTTGAATATTTTCTTGATTTGATGCTTGAATGCTTGGTTGAGTGCTTGAAACCTCCATCACAATGTTAGCTCCAAAATATAATATGAACATACATAACTTTGACATGATATGATCTTGATTGGTACTATAAATGACTAATAAATTTTCTCTTCAATGCTATTGACAATATTGTTTTCTCTTGTGATCTCCTGATTATGCATGTTAAGTTTGAATTGATAAAGCTCTTATGTATTTATAGGTGTTTATCTAATTTCTTGAAAAATTATACTCCATAAGTTGACATTTGAAACTTGAATTTGAATTATTAAAATGTTGCCTAAAACATATTAAAATTGGGTCTTGGCTCTTAAGGAGGAGCGAATGGGTCCTGGGACCTAAATCCAAGACACGTAATTTCCAAGGTGTTTAAAATAATGTTAGCATTTTCTTAATGTCAGTTTCCCTTTTAGAAAATGGGAATAATAAGGCTTAGGAATGCATAATTTAGATAGTTAGAAGCTTAATTAAGTCCAATTAATTCAGGGGATGCAAACATAGTGTGAAAATGTAAAGTACATTTTTCTACACTACAGTTTGAAACCCTTGCACTTTAATATTTTTTCAAAATTTTAAGATGATGAATGCAAGAAACTATAGGTATTTAAGAGTGAAAAAATCTATGATGATGATTTTCATGAAGAAAGTAACAAGGGCATACAAAGTAAAGCCAAGAAAGACAGTTACCAATATGGAGGGAAAACATATCAAAGACAGTTTAAAGGCCTTGCAATATCAAATTATGAAGGAAAATCATGACTACCCAAGACATTTCTCTAGAAACCAATGGGATAATCAAGGCATCATTACAAAGGTTTGTACCAATATGACAACCTACAACTCTTCCAAAAGCAATCAAGGAGATAAATGGCAGGATTTTAGAGATAACTATAGATAGATGCAAACTATGACAAATCAAGTTAACAAAGGGAAATTAATGCAATAGATTAGTTGTCTATTGAAATGCTTTAGCATTAGCTTTCTATGGAGTATGTTCAAGTGGCTCTTCAGAAGAGCTATCTCCTTGGGTATTATGTGGCCTCTAATCCACAAGCATGCAAGAGAATGGTAATTTGAAAACTTTGAAATAAAGAATTTCCAAGGGATTGTTTAGATATCAAGTTTTTGTTTTTAGTTGCAATGATTCTTAGGGATGAAAAGCACCAAATCATTGATTAAGAAAGATAGTAATTTCTTTCCAAAACCTTAAATTAAAGAAATTATGTAGCAAGTATTGAATGGATAGAGTCTCTAACATGCTATGGTCATCTTGGTTATTCATGCTTGTTTCACCCATTGAAACCCTCTCATAATGCAACATGCTACAAGACTATCCTTAGATAGCTTTGTACTTTTTTGAAGTGACTACCTTCCCTCCTTTTGTGATCTTGGAAATAATCATTATCTTTTAATACTCAATCAATGACCTGACATACCCATGGTAGACATATGATCTTATGTATCAAGCACTTATTTCATGCTTTTCTTCTCAAAATTGTGGTTCCTCCTTTAAAGGATAGTCACAGCTTTGAACATTAAATATATGGTGTAGGGGTCAAGAGGATGTTCATTATTCAAGAAAGGGGTAGACCTAGAGCAATGGCATGGTAAATACATTAGAGCCAAGACAAGTAAAGATAGTGAGGTAGTTAATCAAGATGAGAACATAATAACTAAGGGTAGATAATAATGTATATGACAATCCTCATGAATGTAATAGAAATCATGAGGAGGCAAGGGGAGTGATTGAAATTAAATCCTTATGACTGTGAGGACTGTATGCTAGTGAATAATAGATAGTGAAAATAGTGAAGTTTTTGAAAAGAGGATATTCAATGTATAAAGATTCATCAAGGTTTTAGTTCAAGTCAATAGACATGTGATTTAAATAAGATAGGAAAACCACCATGCCAAGGTTAGAGTTTGTAAAGATTGGGGAAATCTTATCCAAGAAGAAAATTCATAAGTGAAACAAAGACATAGCAATCCTAAGGGAATATGCATAGAATCCAACCAAGTTAAGAGGGAAAAATTGTCATGGAAAGTACAATCCTCCAAGGTATAGGAAGGATATTCACTCAACTTATCTTAAAAAGTGGTCATTATTTCATCAAAGGACATCAGTTAAGTGCAACTGGTGGGCAGAGCTCTTAATCACAAGATGGTGTCATTTGTGAAACTATTGAAGACAAGGTGATCAAGATAAAGAATCAATGAAAGGAGAGCACAATTAAGATGCCAAAAGGAGGAAATTCATGTTTATATGAATATGCATAGAGGTTTTCATTTGAAACCCTAAGAATTCAAGTCTAAAATGATAGTGTTCATAAAAGGACAATGATATGAGTCCATGAAGGATAGTTAGAAACATGAAATGACAATAAGGTAATGACAGTCCAAGGATGGTCTTTATGATTGTCATGACTATAATGATAGCCCTTGACTGTAATCAAGTAGAAGGAAAATTACATGACTCATCAAGAGGGTAGTGAACTCAAATTTTCACTAAATAATGCTTGAAGATATGTTATAGAAGACAGTTACAAATGCTACTTCCATACATAATCTTAGATTAGGAAAATAACATGATAGTTAGGATTAAGGTTGCAAGAAGGAAAGAAGGATAATTCAAATTAGGGACATTCATCACTATCAATCAAATAAAATGATCAAGGGACTTTCAAAATTCCATGGATGGTGGTAATATAAAAAGGTGTTTAAAGTTCTGCCTATTGTCATTTAACCATATACAATCTCCAACCAAAAGAGAGGATCCTTGTGAGAAATGTTTGAATGTTGAAGGGTAAAAAATGAAACCCTAAAATTGTTCAAGAACCTAGACCCTAGAAGACAACCCTTGACATGAATTTACAATTGATATCTTGCAAAAGGCAAGCATGCAATGAATGGGTTAATACGATTAAAGGTGAGAAAGTCAGGAATCATAGAGAAATGGAAAATTTTCTTTATCTCATATACAATAAAAATCATCACATTGAAGGTTGACAATCATCACATTGAATGTTGATAGTCATCACATTGAATGTTGGCAGTCATCACATTGAATGTTGACAGTCATCATATTGAAGGTTGACAGTCATAAATATCAAATGTACTATGAAGGCAATGTCAAAAGGCATAATCCATTGATGAAGATAGTAAAATTGAGAAGGATATCTTAGATATTGTGGGTGTTTGAGGAACATAGGTAGTCACCAAGAAAGTAGAATGATTTTCAAATGAAAAAGATGAAGGAACTATTTAAGACTAAGCATAACAAAAAGGCAACAAAATGAATAAAGAATAGGGTTTGCAAGCATTCATTGAATGATAGTGATAGTGCTCATGGAATGATGAAGACATGGAATACCATAATGACAGTCTTTATGAATCTAATCTTGAATTATTGATTGTGAACACTATGTAGGGACAATCAAAAGTTCAAAACATCAAGAAAAGATAGTCAACAATCCTTGAAAAGGATTGAAGATGACAACCAATTTTTTTGGATAAAATACAATCAAAATATGTTCAAGATAGAGAGGGGCAGTTGGTGTAATGAATAACAAGTGGAAAAGAAAGGATAGACTTTATCAAATGCAATGAGAGGGAAAAGCTTCATATTAGATAGCATAATTAGTCCAAATGAAGACTGACCAAGGGAAGATTTTGCATGAATACAATCAAATGTCAAGGGGCAGTAATTTCATCAAAGGAGAAAAATGGTCATGACTGCTTTCAAGGGTTTAAATGCAAAACAAGGTCCAATTTCTATTCAAGTTTAAGGTTACAAAAGTGAGCATGGTCCAAGCTTAAGGAGATAACCAAGGTAATGAAAATAATAAGGACATCTCATGATAATAAGAGGACAGTCTACATCAAGAAGATAAGACAATTTTCAACCATGATAAGGATAGTAATTGTTAATTAAATGAAGGAAAATTGATGAACATTTGGGCCTTTAGATTATGAAGCTATGACAAGTCCAAATAAATACACAGTCAATGATCAAGATACGAAGAACAATCCTTTGGACAATCATTTTGAACCATCTAAATGACAATGATCATGAAATAAAAGGGGACAATTAACATGTAAGAGTCATGAATAGTCATGACAATGGCAATAAGAGTCTTTGTATAAGTCCAAAGGAGTTCCATTCAAAGGATAAGTACAACTACAGGTCAAGTGAACAAGGGTGATGTTTTTAAGTAAAAGTTATGAATGCATGCATCATTTAAATAAGTCTAAAGCTTCTCCTACACCACCTTGAAGACCTAGTTATCTTTAGACAACTCACATGCCTATCATCATGCAAGGGAACATTCATAAGTTGAGTGACCTAAAGGGCCCGTTTTCAAGCACTTACAGTCATTTTTGGGCTTATTAAGGAGGCTACATGGGCACAACTAGAGTTAAGAGGAATTTGAATCCAAAAGCATACTTGTAATTTGAGGCAGTTTGGGGTCCTAAAATAGACGATTTTTTGCTTTGTATGCCCAACAACCTATATTTTCATGCAAATTGATTGAAGACATCAATTCCAATCAATTTCATGCATATTTGTGAAAAATAATTCAAGTTTAGTTGGAGGAACACTTCAAGGAGCATGCAAAGGAAAATAGGTCAAAGTCAAAGTGAACTCACTCATCACTAAAGCTTTGCATGATTTTCTACTAGTTCAAAGGGATTTCATGTTGACCACATTGGTGAAAAATGGCTTAATAACTTAGTTAATGAGAACACAATGGATAGGTTTTTCTAGTTACTCTAGAAATTTTAATATTTGTGAGCACTTTTTTTGGTAAATAGAATGGAGTAAAGTTTAATTTCAATAGCACCATAATGATGTTTTTAGTCCTGAGGATGTTTCTCTAACTAGAAAATCTTGTTATTATGTTTCATTGATTGGAAACTACTCACTTTATACTTGGATTTATTTTTTGAGGCACAAATATGAAGTTTCTAGCAAGTTTACAAATTTTAAAGTTCTTGTTAAAACTTAGATAGAAAAAAAAATAAAAGTATTAATGTTAGACAAGGGAAGATAATGTTTCTCTAGAGAGTTTGATCTTTTATAGACATGTAAGTACTATATGGTAGAAAACAAGTCCATATATGCCACAACAAAATGTGAAATAAATTAACTTTCACAAGAGATTAATTAAACAAAAACAACTTGGAAATATAATATGAATCACTTGTAAATACTTGATAGAAACAAGCCATATTGAGGGGACAAACTTCATAATTCTTCAATTGAAATAAAATTCAAAATATGATAATAATGAACTAACCACTACCAACCATGGATACCCTTTAGGCTAACCTAATTACCTATATAAGGCTATATAAATTCAATCATATAACATAAGTAAGGGTTATGCTAGCCATAGGTTGGTGACACATATCCTAATATAATTAATGGGTTAAGGGCATTAAAAAATGATACCACAAAGAGGATGAACAAGACATGAATGGAGAGAGTCAAATGTATGTTAAGTAGTACTCACTTGGATCAATGTCTTTTGGGTGTGGTTGTAAGTAATACTTATTATTTGATTAATATATATTCCATATTTTACTCTAGTTGATAAGACATAATATGAAGTGTGGATGTGTAAGAGAACCTCTATTTCATATATTAGTTTTTTTTATTTTGATAATTTTTTCATATGCTTAAATTAAAATGGTTTAAGTTGGTTTTCCAGGCTAATAAATATATTTTAATTGTTATATGACAATAATGTTAAGGGTTACAAGTTTTGGGATTCTCTAACCTTGAAAATAGAATATTCTAGATATGTGATTTTTAGGGAACTTATAGTTAAGTTTGATTATCTATAATAAAAATAAAAGAAAAAAATACATTTTAAAACCAACATAGAGAAGTAGAAAGCTACATAATAAGAATAACATGATGGATTGAAGGATGTGGAGGAACATAAATTTTAAAATTTAGAGAATTTAGAAGAAGAGATAGAGCCCCTTCTAGTGCACCCTTGAGAAGGTCCACAAGGCAATAAAAACTAGTTAATAATTATAGCCCACAACAATTTTATTGTGTATTTGCTTTATATTGTTTTGACACTGAACCTATATCTATGAAGTACATTCTTTATTTGAAGGACCAAAAGTCTTGGATGGAGGCCATGGAAAATGATATAGTGACCTTGGATAGGTGTGAGACTTGGGATCTAGTTGAGCCACCCAAAGGAAGAAAATCCATCAGTTGCAAGTGGGTATTTGAGAAGAATTTTAGAGTAGATAGATAGTTGAAAATGTACAAGACAAGATTGATAGAAAAAAAATATTCTCAAGTTGAGGGAGTTAATTTAAATTAAATTTTATATCCTATTTAAAACTATGAATGTATAAAATCAACTGATCAAATAACATCAAGTTGAACTATAAAGCTATGTAAATGATTAACTGTTTACACAATCCAATAAAATTGTTCACAAAAGATCAATTAGAATTCAAATGGCATGAAAGAGAAAAGCAATTCAAATTGAATCTAACTAAACAATGAAAACCTCAATCCAATTGTGGGATTATGCTAAAATTGGACATGAAGTGCTCAATTCAAACAAAATCCATGATGTTGCAAAGCAATTGATGAAAAAATGACTCACAAAATACTCTCATATTGATCAAATTTGGGCAATAAGTTCAAGAGAGTAAGTTTACTCAATGCTTGTGAATCCATTATTATATGAAATGGGTTGCTATTTATAGAATTTAGAAATCATGATCAATGATGAGGATCAAAAAGGCTAATCAATGGATGAAATCGAATAAGAGGAATGAACATGGATCAAAGATGAATCAAACAATTGATAAGCCATGAGAATGGATAAAGGATCAGATCAATGGTTCAAAATCCATGAGAGACTCAACCAATTCCCTAATTTTTAGGAATTAGGTTGGGAGATATTTATATTTGGAGGGAAATATTTGAATTCAAAAAGGGAAATATTTCATGGGAATATTTATTGTACAGGTTGAGGAAATTGGAGGATTTGGAAAGAAAATAGCTAATTAAACAATTAATTAAAATCATTTAATTGTGCAAGTGGATGAAATTGGAGGCTTTAATTAAATATTCATGAATTATTTCATCAAAGTATATGATTATGACATTTAATTAAATAATTTGCATTATTTAATCAAATGAGAATGGAATTAATATGAAAAAAGTGAATCTTAAATAAAATTTATTTATTTAACTAATAGGAGAAAAGGTGAATTTAACTAAACAATTGACATTATTCAATTAAATGGAAGAATTATGTGAAATAGACTAGAAATAGTGTTAGTAAGCAAAATCAAGTATGTGATATTAATCAAAATGGTTTTAAGTGTCTATTATTTTCCCCTCTTTGAAGCAACACACTTGTTGTGTTGTTTCAAAGAACTAATGCTACTTGGATCAAAATTTAAAATTTGCCTAATTTTAAATGCCCCACTGTGCCCCAACGAAAGGAATGACTGGTATACTACCCCCTCGAGAGTTCAAGTGGGAATTTTTTTTTTTTGGTCGGGCTCACAACATGGTAACGGGAGTAGTTTTACAACATAAAGGACAAAAATTAAGTCCTAAAAAGAATCAGATATTGACTAGGTTGCAGAAAAGGCTAGAAAAATGAGTTTTAGAGTCAAAACCCTAGGTTTAAGTAGGTATATATGTTTATTTTAGGAAACTTCCAGCTCATTTGTGCTCTTTGCTTTTGAAAATTCTTGAGTTCTTTGAGAGATCTTATGAGAGAGCTACTTGGAGCACCTATTGCAATGGATTTCGTTGTGTGCGCTAGGCATCAAGCTGATTGGATTCGTGAGTACTAGCACCCTCCTAGATCAAGTGGTCGGGTATGTGCCTCGAAAAACATACCTTGTGATTTTCTTGATTAGCGAAACATAGGCTAGAATTTAGGGAAACAAAACTATGAAACTTTATTTCCACATGCCTTTGCCATCGATGCCTCACCTTTGTACAAAGGTGTGACTTCTATGTGTCATTCAACAGTCTTGCACTTTTGTACTTTTAAGCTTTTGACCTAGATTTTCTTACTTCAATTTTGCAAACTTGACATTATGTCTTATGTGTGCAGGTCACTTTACTACCCTTGTCTTCTTGAGAGTGTAGATCGATGTTATTAGATCAGTAGATAGGTTTCGATCTTGATGAGACCATTTACTTCCATTCTTTGGGATTGTGGCACCTTCTACACATGCTTGAGATTTGGGAACATTAGGCTTTGATGACTACTATAATCGAGTGATGACATTTAAATATTGCTTTGTTTCACTTCCCAACATGCAAGGCCACCATTACTTTGGAGGATGTGTGGTGTATTCTCTAATTTTTGATTCATGGTGAGTGTGTTGTATACAAAACTGTTTGAGGTGGACAGGCATTACTTCACATACTGGGAGTACCATAGGTTCCTTTGGTTGAGGGTCGGGTGCACTTGAGACATTTTATAGATACCATTTCTGACATCACACTTGTTCTTGTTGGCCTTATTATGGGCACATTGCTTCCCGATCATGAATCCCAATATTTCAATGTTGGATGGGGTATTGCACTAGAGAGCATGCTAGAGGATGCAACCCACTTCACTTGGGGTCCATGTATTCTTGTGCACTTGTACTATGACATGCATTAGGTTGTTTATAGAGGAGGTGCTACACTTTCTGCTGGTTGCACCAAGCTACACATTTGGGCATGGGAGCATATTGTCGTTCTATGTCCTATTTGTACTCTTCGTTGATGAGATGATGAGCCATTTATGTATAGATATGAGGGGATCCTGACTTACCATCACATGGGTGAGTTATCCTATTGAAGATGGGAGATCGATGACATGGTTGAGTTCATCTAGAGGCCTTGGCTAGGATGTGAGCCATGGGATGACAATGATGAGCATCTCTTCTACTATCACCAAACTAGATAGTTGATCAAGCAGAGCACTACCATAAATAAGAGATATTTACCTGACAGATGCATGATGCAGTTTTAGGAGGCCCAAATAGTTTCCCCTTCTAAGTATATGGTTGTATTTTCACAAACACACAAAGAGAAAAGATTGTGGGGATAGATGTCTGACAATGTGCAACATTAGCATATTTTTGTTAGCTCACTCCACGTCCTTGGGACTATGCCAGAGGCCCAACAAATGTCGACACCACTACAAAGTATGACACTTGGTTTGTGTCCAGGAGGCCATTGAGATTTATAGATCCAATAGTTGTGCCTTATAAGCAGAGGGATGAGGATAGCCACTTGAGGAGGTAGAGACTAGCATAGGTACATGATCAGGGTAGGATCAAGTAGATTAGTAAAGGGATCAACAAGTGGGTCCAGAAGAACCACCTCCAATGAGGGATCAAGGTGACCAACCTCAAGACCAATAAGTGGGGGTTCAAGGACTAGAATAAGATATCCAATGGTTACAAGCAGATCTAGCTACTTCCTAGAGAGAGAGAGAAGAGGTTCGCCAATAGCGGGATCAACTTCGAGGGCAACTGGATGTAGAGGTTACATAGAGAAAGCAAGAAGAGCTACAAGTAACTAAGGATATTTCTAGGAGATAGTAGTTGGAGGCTCAAGGGGATACAATACCCCTTGATAAATACACATAGGATCTGCAAGCTATACAAGATGAGCTATCATATTACAAGATCATCTATATGCAAGAGATCCCAACTCACAAGAGGCAACCCACATATTCATAGCGGAGTGCCAAGGGGCTGAGAAAATCATTGGGCATATCCATGGGGCAGTCACATAGCCAATCCAGATGAGTAAATTCATAGAGACACTCAAGTGGATAACATGATAGGCCACCATCCCACCAACCATCTACCAACAGAGAGAACAAGGTTGGCAACAACTAGCTTGTATAAAGTTGTTTTACATTTAGATGGACATTATGTATACTCATTCATCAAATTTTTATAGCCTCATGTATATATTATGAGATATATCACATACTTGACTTGTATCATGATATTGACAATTTTGATATATATGAGATGATCCTTTGATGCGATAGTTATATGATGTATTATTTCATGCTTATGATTTTATATGATGTATGTCGTATGATTCTATGTGGATGCATTATGGATGATGTATGCTTATGTATGCAAATGTTATTTTCTTATTATGCTTATGATATGATGCTTGTAGATATATATGATTTATGGATGAGATGCACATGTTATGGATGATATGGATGCATTTATTTTTTGTATTTTTGATATGAGATGTTATGTGTATGTTATTTGTATGTTATGATATGCATGTTGATGGTTTATGGATGCAGGATGGATGCATTTTTTTTGTTATTCCATGATACTTGGATGGTAGTAAAAATCAAGTAGAAAATAAACAAAAGAATAAGATGTTCATTGATTAGCTTTTCATTAATTTATTCAAGACGGTTTCAATAGGTTCTCCCAAAGGAGTGTATTTTTGCCTTGGAGGATAATTGTTTGATCTTGGTTTCCCTTGTTGACCTTGTTGATTATTGATAGTTTGCACATTTTGTTGATTTTCTTGTTGAAATGTTGGTTTAGGAGGAGCATTGATGATAACCTTTGCATCCATAACACCATCATTAATAATGTTCTTATTTTTGGCCTAAAATCAAGGTTTGTCACTGTTACTAGATGATGGTTTATCAATGGATATTTGAATGGATCCTTTTGCAATTAGGGATCTTTCGATACTAATCCCTTTAGAGATTAATTCTTCAAATGTAGATACATTGCATACATAATTGAAATGCCAAATTCGAATCTAGATTTCCAACAAGTATTTCAACTTGTTTTTCAGGTATAGACCATTTGCACTTGCTTTCTTTGTGTCTCCATCATTGCAAAAAGGTATCAAAGGGTTCTCGTCTATTTTGTTTTAGGGTGTAAATCTCCTCCAACATTATGTCAACATCAAAATTATAAGAGAAATGTGCAATGAATTGATCTATGATCTCTTAAAATGTCCTAATTCCTAAAGATAGGTGTGAAAACCATTCCATTGATAATCCACCCAAGCTTCTTGGGAATAGTGTCATGAGATATAAATCATTGCAAGAGACTTCCATACAAGAAACATAAAAATATCTAATATGTTCCTCTAGATTTCCTCATCACCTATATTTGTCAAAATTTGGGATCTCAAAGTTGGGAGGAAAAGGTATCATTATGATGCTTCCATCAAATGGATAGGGGCATAGGTCTTGGACTGTATATCATTTATTGACTTTTCCTGCTTGAATATCTTGTACATCTTTTGGGTCAATGTTTGTATCTATGATGAAATGTCCATGTTTGTGTTGATCAATGGTGGAGCATATGTATGATATTGATATGGAGGTGTATTGTATGATAAATATTAAGAATGATATGGTGATGTGGGAGGTGTATTATATGCTTTACCATATTAGTATTGTGGTGTACCATTGACTTAAGATTGAAGATATTGTTGACCTTGAGGACCATATTGTAAATTTTGTTGTTGAGCAATCAATTATTGTTGAGTATACATTTGTTGGGATTGTGCTTGTTGTTGAGCTTGTAATTTATCATGAGATAAGCCCTGTTGTTGACTTATGTTTTGATTAGGAACCACAATTTTTTTTTAACAATGTTTTGATTTGGAACCGTGTTTTGATTTGGAACAATGTCCTGATTTGGAACCATGTTTTGATTTGGAATAATATTTTTGATTTGGAACAATGTTTTTATTTGGAACCATGTTTTTATTTGGAATCATGCTTTGATTTGGAACCATTTTGATTTGAAACCATGTTTTGATTTGGAACAATGTTTTGATTTGGAAGCATGTTTTGATTTAGAACAATGTTTTGATTTAGAAACATGTTTTGATTTGAAACCATGTTTTGATTTGAAACCATGTTTTGATTTGGAACAATGTTTTGATTTGGAACCATTTTTTGATTTGAAAACATGTTTTTATTTGGAACAATGTTTTGATTTGGAAACATTTTTTTATTTGCAGCCATATTTTGATTTGGAACCATATTCTGATTTTGACCTTGGAAATTGTGATTGATGGTTTGGGTTTGATTGTTGATTTTGACCTTGATTGATGATTGTTGATTTTGTCATGGTGGTTTTTTTTACCTTGAATCAAGGGTTGATAAATAGTGGAAGAGGATTGATTAATCCCATAACCTACTGAGTTTTGATTTGATGTGTTTATATTGATATTGTTTGAAACCTGAGTATTATGTAAGGATTTCCATGTTGATTTGAATGATTTGTTTGAGCAACCCCTTTATAGTCACTATTGGTGAACTTTGAACAAATGGTGATGGTTTTGGAAATTATTGAATCACACTATGTATGAAGGATTCACTCCCTTGTGGGTGATTCCTTGAAGCTATTTGGGTATTTAAACTTGATCATGTGATTGTGTCATTTGTTCAAAAGATTGTTCCTTCAATGTATTAACATCAAAGTTTGATGGAATATTGGCACCTAATTGTGCAAGTTTGAGCATGTAATGTGTGGGATCTTATTTCATCATTACTTCCATTGCATGAAGGAAATATTAACTTTGTTGCAATTCTAGTATATCTTCGGGAGTGACTTCACGTGGTTTTTGTTCTTCTTTAATGTAAATTGTTTCCACTTGAGTTGTTGTTGTAGTTAGAGGTTGTGTTGTAAATGGGGGAAGCTCACTTTTTTGAGGCATTCCATATGGTTTACCACTAACATTAGGATCCCTTGATTCCACAAGATTAGACTCCATAGTTTTTTATATTGAGACCTAGTTGTGACCATGTAAGGTTTATCAATCCTAGGAGACATTTGAGACAAAAAAAAATGAAATGTATTTGATACTTCAAATTTGTTTTCAACAATGATGTTTTGATTGGATTTGGATCAATGATGAAATGATTTATGTGAATGAGTGGAGGATATGAAAATTTTGATTTAGATCACACTTATGACCTTGATTGTTTGATTGGATTTTGATTTTGATGATTATGAACTTACTACTTTGGGAGTAGACGTACTCATGACTCCAAAGTGAGTTTGTCCAAAATGATTTTGCTAACTCAACCTAAATAATTTGAAAAAATATCATTTCCAATTATAAGGATAAATTAGTTGATATGATAAAGGATTCAAACCTAAATGACGTATGTCCAAATGTCAAGTTGTTTGTTTTGATATGAGATGTTTTGATGTTTGATTGATGGGTAATGTTTGATTTTGAATGAATAAGATTTTTTTGACAATTTCCAAGTGACTTTGATAAATAACCTTGATTGATGTTTGAATGTTTGATGGATAACAATGGTTTGGTCCAATGATAACCCAAAACTTGTTTTGATAAAAACAAAATTGAGCATGAATTTCCTTTTTTGTTTGTTTGAAGTAAAAAGCACAAGTGGTTTTGAACATGCTTCCTTTAGGTTCAATTTTTTGAAATTTGATTTAATCTTTTGTTCTTTTTACCACACAAAGATCTTTATTATGAGTTTTCTAGCACTAAGATGTCTACAAAAAGAAAATTGCTTTCCACAAAAGCTCAATATTGTGAAAAGACAAAAATGCTAAATTATAGCTAACAAGGTTTACTTTGAAAAAATGCACAAAGATGTAGGTAATGATACTAGGATGCATATAAAGATATTGTTTTGATAAAAAAAAATGTAGTTAGATGCATAGAAAGGTACAATGTCTTTCAAGTGCATACAATGTGTTCAAAGGGTTTAAGATCTTGCCATAACAATGTTTAATGTTTGTTTGAGTCTTTTGATGATTTTGTAAGAAATGTGTTTAATTGACTCAATTGGTAATGGGAGATATTTCGTAATATTTCTTCCACAAAGCTCACTAGCAATATATCAATAGAACCAAAAACAAGCACAATCCTATTTATTTAAGTAGGTTTATCTTCTTAAGTCAGGACCACATGATAAAATACTACCCATAGAATGGGTAACTAGAGTATGCACATGTACACGATACACCTCTTACCTTGGAAGGAAAAGTTCCTTGCAAGGTGTTTGTCACCTCAACTATGTTTAGTACATGGCAAGTAACCTCATAAAATGATGTTATTCTATTGCACCTCCTTAATAAGACATTTTATGGTCTTAGGCCTCTAAAACAAATGGGTTTTTCATGGGTGGAACTTGGTGAACACCACTAACCTCTCAAACATTGCATCGGGAAACCCATGCAAGTTTAGAGCACTACATGCACAAATTGACCTACAACTCTCACTCTCAGCCAATTTATCTACCATGCCCAAAACCGTCACTTGAGGTCAAACCTTTGAGTTCTCCATTGCATGGATGTATCTCAAGGTAGGCCTCCTACTTAAAAGAAAAAAGGTGTTACTACTTCTCTTCACCCAAGACAACACTAGGTGCGAGGGGAGAGGATACATAGCAACAACCTTATAGGGTCACAAATGGATTGCAAATTGAAGATGTTTATATTCACCCAAGATTGTACCAAGTGCAAATGGAGAGGATACACATCAATAATCTACCGCACACATAAGACAAAGCACACACTCCTATTCTTTTTAGGTGCACCAAAATATAAATGCATTAAATTGTTAAAGTACCAAAGTGAAGTGTGTAATTTGTATGTTCTTTTAAAGCCCAAACAAAGATGAAGTTTGATTGTTCAATTTTATGCACTAAATCAAAAAATGAAAGTTTTAGGGTTCAATTTTAAACACCAAAGTAAATGTGAGATGCATAAAATAAAACTAGCTCTAAAGTTATTTCTATGAGTGTTAATAAACACTTTTTAGATTCATCATGCTGTAAAGGTCCATCTTTGTCAAATAAAACTAGAAAATAGACAATAGTTAGGGTTAGTCTTCAAAAAAATATGTAATTGTGATATCCAAATGTTTTACCTATTCTAAACAACTAAAATGCAATGAAAAACACAAAGAAACACCTCAAGATTAGCCTAAGGAATTTGTTAATGCAAAGAGAAAAAGTGTAAAATGATTGCAAGTGGTTATACCTTCTCTTTGCACTGAAACTCCTTGGTTGGCCCTTGATTTTGGATTGCTTTGTATGCTCCTTGGATGGCTCTTGATGTGGCTAAATGCAAGACTTAACTATATGGTTGGATGCAAATGCAAATAGATAAAATGGATGGCTAGATGAGTGCACAAAATGATAGCATTTAGTTGCAAAATGACTAAGTGTTGGAAATTCCTTAGAGGAGGGGGTATTTATAGAAGAATTTGAATTCTCTAGAGAATTCAATGGTTGAGATTTATCCAACAAGGCCAAGATGAAGGGCTAAGGTGAGTTGAGGACTCACAAGCCCTCACATTTTGACATGTGGAATGTGAGAGGGTGATGATGTGTAGGTGATGTGGAAGGAGGTACATGATGTGGAGGAAGGAAAAGTACCTTCCAAGTACCTTGGGAGTGAGAAGATTTCTCAAAAAGAACTTCTTGTCCCAAGTGAGAATGAAAGTGACATTTGAGAAATTTTGGAATTCCTCAAAAATCTCCATGGGAAAAGAGAAAGTGGTTGAAATAAATGTGAATTAAAAAATCACATTCTTAGGAGAATCTAATGGATAAGAGAGGGTCTCCAAAAGGTGGGAATTGGTCACATGTGGATGAGGTGACAAGTCAAATGTTCTAGAAGTTTTGGAAGGATAAAATGTGAATTAAAAATTCACATGGGGAGGAGAGAAACCTAGGATGAATAAAAGTGAATTAAAAATTCACATGGGAAAGAGGGTCAATGCCAAGAAAGGAAAATGAAAAGGTTGACTAAAAAGTGGTGCTAAAAGTGGCTAATGACTTTGATTAAGGTTGTGCAAATAGTTGATTAAGATAATTAATGGAAGATTAGAGGCAAGTGGCAAATGTAGGAGGATGTGACATTAATCTTTGATTAAGAGGATGCATATCTTAATCATGAATTAATTAAATTAATCCAAATTAGAAAGGGATTATGGAGGATGTGACAAGAGAGAGAAAAGAAGAATTTTAAATTGATTTTAATTCAAAAAGGTTAGATGACTAAATTAAATAAATTGGTGTATTTATTTAATTTAGAGAGGAAAAATGTACAAGATAAAGTGTTTAATTGTTAAATTAAATACTTTAAGAACCTTAGGTGGGAAGTGTAATATTAATTAAATAAATTAATATTGATGGAATGGATGAATAAAGAGGTAAATTTGATTGTATGGGAGCGATCAAATTTGGATGTCTACATAATTAAATCAAATAGCATCAAATTGAACTATAAAGCTATGTAAATGATCAACTGATTACACAATCCAATGAAATTGGTCACAAAAGACCATTTAGAATTCAAATGTCATGAAAGAGCAAAGCAATTAAATCGAATCTAACTAAACAATGCAAACCTTAATCTCATTGTGGGATTATGCTGATCAAATTGAATGTGGAGTGTTCAATTCAAACAAAATCCATGTTGTTACAGAGAAATTGATGAAAAATGAAGTAAAATGACTCACAAAATACTCTCAAATTGATCAAATTTGGGTAATCAATTTAAGAGAGTAAGTTTACTCAATGCTTGTGAATCCATTATTATGTGAAATGACCTACTATTTATAGAATTTAGAAATAATGATCGATGGTGAGGATCAAAAAGGATAATCAATGGATGAAATCAAATGAGAGGAATGAACATGGATCAAAGATGAATCAAATACTTGACAATCCATGAGACATGGATCAAGGATCAGATAAATGGTTCAAAATCCACGAGAGACTCAACCAATTCCCTATTTTTTAGGAATTATGTTGGGAGATATTTCCATTTGGAGGGAAATATTTGAATTCAAAAAGGGAATATTCATTGTGCAAGTTGAGGAAATTGAAGGATTTGGAAAGAAATTAGCTAATTAAACAATTAATTAAAATCATTTAATTGTGCAAGTGGATGAAATTAGAGGCTTTAATTAAATAATCATGAATTACTTAATCAAAGTATGATTATGACATTTAATTAAATAATTTGTATTATTTAATCAAATGAGAATGTAATTAATATGAAGAAAATTGAATTAATTAAATAAAACTGATTTATTTAACTAATAGGAGAAAAGATGAATTTAATTAAATAATTGACATTATTTAATTAAATGGATAAATTATGTGAAATAGACTAGAAATGGTGTTAGTAAGCAAAATCAAGTATGCGATATCAATCAAGACAGTTTTAAGTGTCTACAAAAACTATCTTGTATTAGCTTCTTGCTTCCTATTTCTATTACTTATGATTTGAAATTAAAGTAAATGGATGTTAAAACTACTTTCTTACATGATGATCTCAAGGAAGAAATATATATGAAATAACTTGAAATTTTTATGGTAAAAAGAAAGAACTTGGTTTACATATTGAAATAGTTATTGTATAGTTTAAAATAGTCACTTCAGATGTGACCTACCAGAAGATTGATTCTTTTAAATTGGAACTTGGGTTTGTTAGGAGTGAATGTGATCATTGTGTTTGTTTTAATTTTTAATGATTAGTTTTTAATCATTGTATTGTATTGTGATGACATGTCCATTAGAAACAACAAGGGTATGATTAGGGAGATCAAAACTCAATTATTTCACACCTTTGATATGAAATATTTAGGAGCAAAAAATATATATTTTGGATGTGGAAATTAGCAGGGGTGGGGCTGGAAAAAAACTTTGGCTTAGTCAAAGTATGCTCACACTATTTTATATTGATTTGCTATGTAGAAATGTCAACCAATGTATTCCTTTACAAGTTGATATTAAGTTACTAGTGGATCAATGCCCTAATTTAGATGATGATTTGGAGGATATTGTTAGTGTGTGTGTGTGTGAAATGTGCAAAGTTAGTATCAACACAAACCTTAATAAAACGATTTATATTGAAAGATTCAAAGAAAATTAAACTATTCTAAGTTGCAATAAAGATAAATCTTCCAAGAACGTCTCATTGTCCTCTATTCTTAAATGATTCTTTTTAACCTTTTCGGCCCTCAGATCTCTATGTGCACTAAGGCTATTAGAATGACACTTAAGAAACAAGATTAGTATTCAACATGCAAGCCAACTATATGCCTACATGAAACTATGTGAAAACAATGATGATGAATGTCATGATGAATGGAGGATGATGTTTATGATAAATGAACAAGTGGAGGTGGATGTTATGGTATTGAACTATGATGATATATATGATTCTACATATGCTCAAATGCAAACTTAAAATGACTAAGATGATACTCCATATGCTCAAATGCAAACTTAAAATGAACTAATCTAAAATGCAACTATGATGCAAGATGGATGATAAAATGCAACTATGAAGCAATATGTTAATCTAAGATGTAAATGCAAAGCAAAACATGATATAAAAACTAGCTATAAGACTCCCATGATGAACCTGCATGATAACTTTACTTCAAATGTGGATGCCAAATACAAGGCCCAAGGGTTGTATTTATAGCCTTTTCCAAGCATATAGTGAGGTGGCAATAATCAATGGTCCAAATTCAAATAATAAAATGGATGGTGAAGATGAAGAGAATCTGGATGTTGTTCCCTCGAACAGAAGAATTTCGGACCAATAGTAAGGCAACATGCCATTTTGGATGCCAGATTCCCGCGAGAAGAGAAGACCAATGGTCGTACTGGTGGAAGTGTGGTGTCGATGATGTTTTCCTCGCATTGCTACCCTGCATGTACATGGTAAATCCTATCTCTCTTGAAAGGTGAATCTCTATCAGCAAGTCTCAAGAGATAACCCCAAGGTCTCTAATGTTAGGTCTTGACAATGCAAAAACAACTCAGTGATAAATGTGAAAATTTTGGTAATCACAAAGGGATCCCTTACTACAACAAATACCTAATCATTAATTCTAACCGGACCGCAATGGGTCGATACTTCAATCCTAAATCTAACTCAAATGATAAAGAAATAACAAAATATTAGGGTTTCAAAGAGATTACTAAATTTAACTACTCCTAAGATTAACAATGCAAATGATGAAATACTTGAAATGGACCAATCCCTCATAAACTAATTTTGGCTTAACCTAGATGAACCTACAATCTCACAGAAATAGTGCAATCTTCCAAGGTATTAAATATTTTCAAATCATGCACATTCATCCCAAACAACCCACTTGCAATTGAAATGAATAAACTTCACAATCAACTAAGCAACAACAATATAAATGTCCAAAGCACCTTGCAAAAGCAACTAACAATCAACTAGCTGCAAAAAGTATGGACCAGGGATTGCTGCAAACACTTCAAGTATTAAACCATAAACACCATTGAATCAAATCTAAATCTAAATCTAATATATATCTAATAACCTTGAGCAATTTGAAAGATAGAATCGTAAGAACCATGCAAGATAAGTCAACACAAAAGAGATCACCAGAAAATCACAATGCCCTTCAATTGTATTGAATCACCCAATTTCAACAACAATTCTAATGTTCTGTTACAACACTTGCTCCACAATCGACTAAATCCTAACCCTAATTCTTACTTTACTACCCTAATTGCTTCTAAGAACTATCTCCAGCCACTTCTACTAATAATCCCCTTACAAATGAGGCATAATGCCATATTTATAGAAAAACCCAGAACATGTCGGCCCAATTTAGATTTTACAAAAATAAAATAGCCCCAGACAGGTTGGCCAAGAGAAATTTGAAATAAGATAAGATATGCATTAAATGCATGGAACTCATCTAGGTCGGCCTGGGATTTATAATGCAACTCGATCCAATGCATGCGAAGTACAATTCCCAATGCAATCGATCATTAACTAGCCCCTTCATCCCTGTCTTAAATTATCTGGCATCTTGAGGAAAAATACTCTCCAGGTCGGCCACTGTGTGACTAATAAATGCCTAAATCCTCCTTCACGAATTAAACCCACCGGTGACTCAACAAAAACCAACATCAACAATATCCATCATCAATAATATATTCAAATAAATCCAAGAAAAATTGAAATCTCGTGAAAAATCGTTAATACAAAATTTCTACACAGTTTAGGATTTTCACCCCTCT
>VDFB02123495.1:0-22853 GCA_007258455.2 Sequoia sempervirens | reverse complement strand
TGCCACCTGAAATCTTAAGAAAAATGTAAAGAATTGGAGAAGGAAGTCAAAACCATCAAGTATAAGTTTGCATCTGAAATGATCGAGGGAAGATTCAATAAGATGATGAAATGTGTAGATGAATATTGGATGTAATTTAAATAGGTACTCTCAGCATTAGAGGAGAATGAACGATTATAGGGGAGAATAATTGAAAAGAGACAAGAGCTTCAAGACAAGGAAATCCTGAAAGGACAGACAATGCAGACACATAAAAAATTGGTAGAAGCACACAATGGATATCATAAGAGGCTCGTCAAGGATTTCGAGTGCTTCAATTCAACTCCAACACTCTATGATGATATGGGAAATCCTCGAGAATATGATGATTGGAAAGAAGATTTTAATGTGATTCTAACTGCTGCATTACAAGAGATCAATGACGAGGATATGATTTTACAAAATACTCACAACCAACTCGAGAAGATGATGTATAGGGAGTATGATATGAGAGAGGTGATCTCCAATGCAAATGCTTGTGCTGAACAAGAATACATCCATCACCTCTTTGCATTCAATTTGTTCCTCAACCAAACTATGGATACACCGAACACAACAGGGAAACCATCAGGATGAAAGGAGTCAATCGACAACATGAGCGCCATATCATGGAGTAGAAGCTTTGAACAGATCTTAGGTGGTCATGTGCTTTTGATTGGAGATTAACGGATTGGTGCATTTAGTTGCTGCAATATTTCATTTTCTTAATTATGTTTAGTTATCAAACAACATGACTTTTTGTAATGGGTTTGTAGCTTGTTGCCTCTCACATATATAAGAGAGACGAAGACCTGAATAGATCATCCATCTCATATCAGAAACTACTGTTATAATGCATATTATTCAAAGATAAATATAACGAAGAAGGTTATTCATAATTGTTAATTTGCTTTCAAGTGTTCAACTGTTGTGTGGATTTATATGCTTATATGTTATTTGGCTATCTCTGAAGTGGATATTTATGTTATTCAAATTGAGTGTGTGGAAATACATTTAATTTGTCAATACGCATTTGTTGTAGTTGTGTGATGTTGTTGATTGGTTTCAGTGTGCAAAAGAATTAAAATTCCTTTTAAGAAATCAAATTTGATAGGTTCCTGTTTGGATTAAAGTCCTTTTGAATAGATTGTCTTAATTGGTTTCCTTTCACATTTGAATTAAATCCTTTCACAACTTCATAGTAGCATAAGGGGATATCACTAGGATTACTAAGAAGAGTCCAAATAACTGACATACTTGCACATTTTCATAAGGTGCAAACATTCAAAGTGTCCAACTATTCGAGTTAAGCTGAAGAGTGAATCTACCTATCTTACAAAACCCTATCTCCAAAATCATCATTCATCCCTCTACTCCATCCACCCAATAGAAGTAGGCATTGTTAATAATTAGATATTACATACAAAATACAACTCACAAACTTGAACTCTCAATTACTCTCACTAGTATTTAGTCATTAAAACTCTGCATTTTCTTTATCTCACATACCATAGTAAGTAGATTGCTCAATCTAGGAACCATATCTATCTTCAAATATACCTTATTGTTTAGGTATACCTGCCTAGTTCTAGCAGAGCCTGAAGAGTAGAAGGTAACCAATCCTACTTACCTTGTTCATGGGCCAAAGGTGTATTAAGGGATTGACACCCCCTTATGGTTTAAAACCTGCACTTTTGAGACCTAACACTAGTGATGATGGCCCAGGATTTTACATCAAAATATATGCATGACTTCAATGGTTTAACTACATCTCACTGTCCTTGCCATGATGAGAAGGTAGAGGTAGATTTCAACAAGAGCCTCCATTGTTTGAATTGGCATCAAACAATACCTTCAACCTCGACTTATGTCATTACATATAATGACATTTCCCCAATTGTTTGTATTGTTTAATCACACAATAAGGGGCCTTTAGAGCCCAATGGTACCTGCCCAATCTACATATACCTTCAGTGTTAATGAAAATCACAAGCAAAAGTGAAAGTGTTAGGAAGGTAGGTCTATTTCATCTAGATTTTTTTCATTGTCAAAATATGTCTACCTTAATTGATGCAAATTTGTTCATGAGATTTATGCATGATCACTATTGTTATATATTCTCTACTGGTTTGATATGCCCATGATTTGTTTCCTACAGTACTTGACTAATGACTCTCTATGAATAACCCAAGTATAGTGCTTTAATTGCTTTCAAACATAAAGTGGGTGGTAAGTGTTTCTTTATGTGATAACCATACATGACTTAATTTAGAAATGGGAATCTCACTTATAAGATTTTCTCAATGAATTGGGATCTTGTATGCAAATACATGATGTCTATCTTTTAATTTTTCCCTTTTCAGGTCCACTCTTGAAAGCTCCTAAGTGGTTAAAGAGACCAGTTGGTGTCAATTTTGGATTGGGAGGAAAGCTTGCTTCATTTTGGCTTGGTACAATGTCACATAGTGTTGTTGGCTCTTCTACGGTAGAGTACAATTTATTCTTTGGTACATGTCATTAAGATGATATATGGTCTTATTTTTCTACTATTTTCATTGGTATATATACACAATCTTGTTACCGAGGATAGTCTGGTGCTTCATTCAACAGTGTTTGAAGCTACAATAGCAGATGGTGAGAAATCATCATTGCGAGCTTTGTGCGACAAGAAGTCTCGAGATTCTTAGTTACTTATTTGTGGATAATTTTTGAATGGTATTAATAACAATTTACATTCATTTGTATTGTTTCACTTGCAAATTTTTGGTTTCTGCATTGGTTTAGTTTGGAAGAAGAGAGGGAGACATGGAATTTCCTAAGAGTCATGTTTGAAGATAAAGGAAATTCTAGGACAAAGCTACTTGAGCACCTTGGATTTGAAGTGCAGTCAATAGAGAATTAAGACTTACACAAAGCTCAATCTACCAAAATTGATGATATTAGCAATGAAACAATCAACAATGTCACTCTTGATGATACAACACAATTAGATCCATCATTTCGGTCAAAAGGTGGAAAAGATGTTACATCCCCCAATGAATTGGGATCCTGTATGCAAATACATGATGTCTATCTTTTTTCATTTTTCCCTTTTCAAGTGCACTCTTGAAAGCTCCTAAGTGGTTGAAGAGACCATTTGGGGTCATTTTTGGATTTGGAGGAAATCTTGCTCAATTTCGGCCCAATACAACATCATAGAGTTTTTTTTGGCTCTTCTAAGGTAGAGTACAATTTATTCTTTGGTACATTTCATTAAGATATATATGGTCTTATTTTTCTGCTATTTTCATAGGTATATATACACAATCTCATTACCGAGGGCAGTCTAGTGCTTTGCTCAACAAAGTTTGAAGCTACAATAGAAGATGGTGAAAAATAATCATTACGAGCTTTGTGCAATAAGAAGTCTTAGGATTCTCAGTTACTTATTTGTGGATACTTTTTGAATGGGATTAATAATAATTTACATTAATTTGTATTGTTTCACTTGCAAATTCTTGGTTTTTGCATTGATTTAGTTTGGAAGAAGAGAGGGAGACATGAAATTTCCTAAGAGTCATGTTTGAAGATGAAGGAAATGCTAGGACAAAGCTACTTGAGCACCTTGGATTTCAAGTGCAGTCAACAGAGAATCAAGGCTTACAAGAAGCTCAATCTGCCAACATTGATGATATTAGTAGTGAAATAATCAACAATGTCACTCTTGATGATACAACACAATTATATCCATCACTTTAGTCAAAAGGTGGACAAGATGTGACATCCCCCAAAGACAATGGCGAGGAGTTTTTTGATAATTTGCACAGACCGAAAGAAGATTCCTCACTTCTTCTCACTGAAAATGATTTTGTTGTTGGGAAGGATACCCTAGGCAATGGAGAAGAGGTGCAACATGAAGCTACTAAAGATTCGACTGAATACTAAGAATGTGATGAAGCCATTCAAAGTTATTTAGTTGTTGGTGATTATAAGGGAGCAGTCATGCAATGCCTATCAGCAAACAAGATGGAAGATGCACTTCTCATTGCTCATGTCAGGGGGAGTTCTTTACAGGAGAAAACTCGTGATGAATATTTAAGAAAAATGAATTGTTCATATCTTAATGTTGCTTCTATACTAATTGCATGGAATTTGCAACGTCTTAAAGTCTTTTAATGTTTTATGTTTTACCATCCTTCTTGTATTCAGCTATCTAGATTTTAGAAGGCTAACTGGGTCTGTTTATCTAATTTTTTTTTTTTTTTGTGGAATATTTTCTGACTTAACACTATTAGTGTAGGTGGTTTCTGCTCTGGTCAATAATGATCTTATTGGCCTTGTGAACAACAGGCCTTTGAAATCCTAGAAAGAAACTCTTGCTTTACTTTGTACACTAAGTGTTTTTTCCCACAAAAATTAGTTAAACAAAAAATTATGTCAATTGGATAATGCAATTTTGATTTGGAGCAAATTGTACTTGACAATAAGTTTTTTTATAACTCATTTCTAATTTTTGTGAGTTGTAGTTTGAAGCTTTTGATATAATGAGAAAGCGTACAAATTTATGCATTGTATCATACAATTGTGTACAATATTTTTAAACATCTATCATACTTGTATGATAGATACAAGACTTGGACGTAAAACAGTCTTGGCAGGATAGTTTTTGACTTAAGACTTGAAGGACTCGACACAGACTTGGTAGGCTGACTTTTTGACTTGGACGTTAAAGGTAGGTTTTCAAATCAAATCAACCCTACCCCACAAAGTGATGTGTGTTTTCCATTATATTTTCATTGAATTCTCTTGGAAAATAAATGAAATTAGCTATGATGGTTTTTTGTTCATTGTTGCCAATTGATTCTAAGTTTTCTTTAAGAGGCTTGGGGTTGTAAGATCAAAGGGGTCTCTTGTAGTCAATAGAGAAAGAAAGTTAGTCCTTGAAGAGATTGTAACAAAGGTGTGATAATCACAAAGCACAAGGTTCAAAGCAATGAGATCATAATGTAAAAACAAAAGAGAAAAAATATGTTTTTATCAGAACAATGATTTTAAGGATTGACTATGAAGAACAATCATCATAAGATAGCAGTGAATACAAACAATGACAATGCCAATGAGTTATCAATATAGTGAATAAAGAGTTTCAATTTTCAATGCATGATAACAGTAGTCCAAGGCATGCAAGGGATAGGAATGAAAGACAATATATAGAGGGAAAATAGTTGCAAATGATCATTGTTATATCAAAGCATATGAGTGTCAGAGGATGATAGAAAAATGAAGGAGATAATAGCAATTGTTATGAATGTCATGTAACCCGATATCATGCACAAAGAAGATGTAAAATACCATGGAACAGAGTGAAAATGGGTCAAAGTCAATGAGATTCATTCAATGTCAAAGAGCATTATCATTATATCAGTGAAAGTACAAGATTGTAACAACAATGAAGCAATGGAAAGCAAGAACAATATATGCAACATCAGGATCACTTTCATAAAGGATGAAGATCAACATGAGGTTTTAGGATTCAAGATTTCCACTTACCTTTAAATTGTAACCTTGTTTAATGTTCTACCTTTTCTTGAATGATACTAGTGTTGAAACTCAGAAAACGCTACTCAACAAGCTCTGGCATTACAAAAATGGAAACCACCACTCTTTGCATTCAATGGTTGTTTCCTTCGTTAGACTTGTAATTGGAAAACCTTCAAACGCGCGCGGGAGCTGAAATACCAAATTGTTGATTAAACTTCGAAACTTCCCTCCAACGTGAAATCACAATGTTTTACGGAAAAAATCAAACTGCCTGAGATTCCCTCCAAATGCATACACAACCCTGATCAACCAAGGCACCAAAAATACCCTTTTTTTAATTTTTTTTTTGTCTACCAAAAATACCTATTGCTAAAATGCACCAAAAAAAACTATTGTGTGGAAGGCATACAAAAATTAATCTTCATTTTTAGGGGAAAAAAAATCATCTATCTACATTGTCATTTTAATATAGGTTGTGAAAATTAAGATAAGCATGATGTGCTCCTAAAATTACTAGAGTTCAAACTTATATAAAAAATAATATCTATAAAAATGATCCACACACAATTGATTTCATAGATTATAAAATAATTCTATTTTTAAATCATATTTTATTAGTGAAATTGACCACAATTGCTCTTTGATACATTTGACATGCTAACACAACAGGAAAATCAAACTGGCTTCAAATCATAGTTAAAAACATTAACAATTCATTAACATAATGAGTAATAAAAGTTAAAGAATGTAAATGTTTATAAATTTTTTTATAAAATATGTGAAGGCCTTAAGACTGCACCGAGAGGCAATGCCTTCCACGCAATAGGTATTTTTGGTGCACCAAGCAACCTAGGTGGCCAAATGGCCCGCTTAGGTAGGGGTCCCATGAGGAGGGTTTAATTAGCTCTATGGACTATGATCAAATTTGAAAGAAAAAAGAATAGAGTAATAGTCATTTATTTAGTCATTAATTTAGCCATATATTTAGTCATTAATTTAGTCATTTTTATTTTTTTGATATTAGTCATTTTTATTTATTTGATATTAGTCATTTAGTTGTGATTTTACCCAATGACCAAATTAGTCACTTATAAATGACCAAATTAGTCATTTATTTTCAAGATACTACTAGTGTTAGTCACATGACTAAAAGTTTTAGTCACGTAGTCATTTATTGCCAAATTCTACTAGTGTGATGCTATCATAAATTTCCTTTGCTGTGACGAACCTGACACAAGTTCTCATTATAATTCTCATAACGATGTTTTAGGTCAAGGGGGTGTCAAATCTTTCAGTTGCAAAATTGAAAATAGGAATAATGGATCTAATGGTGAAAACCATTTAATGGCAACATTAGATCTTGAAAAAATAAAAATAAAGAACGCATCTGATGGTGAAAACCTCTCTAAGGCACCAAAACATGGGAGATTTGACACCCTTCCAGAACACTATCATGAAAGATCATCAGTGTTGGTGGAACCTACATAGTCTATCAATATTGGCACAACAGAAAAAGAAAAAACTCTACATTTGGCCACATCTATGACCAAACAAGAAAAGCCAAAATTCACCAAATTCTTTGAAGAAAGACACATTAACTTTGCTTGGTCTTACTTTGATATGCCGAGTTTAGATCAAGATCTTCTACTGCATCATTTATCTCTACCATCGAGGATAAAACCTATGAAACAAAAACTAAGGGAAATGCATCTGTATATTGCCTTGATGGTAAAGGCTGAGCTGAAAAAGTTGTTAGATGTAGGATTCATCAGATCTATTGATTATGCTGAGTGGATTTCTAATATTGTACCTATTTCTAAACAAGATAATAGTATCAGAATATGTATTGACTTTCGGGATCTCAACAAGGCATGTCCAAAGGACGATTTTCCTTTACCAAACATTGACATTATTGTCAACTTAACAACATGACATGCCATGTTATCACTGATGGATGGCTTCTCAGGGTATAACCAAATCAAAATAGCACTAGATGATTAGGAGAAAACAACATTCACATGTTCATGGGGAACGTTATGCTAGAATGCCATGCCTTTTGGTTTGAAAAATGTAGGAGCAACATATCACCGAGCAATGACCACCATTTTCCATGACATGATGCATACTTTTATGGAAGATTATGTGGATGATATATTAGCAAAGTCATATACCAAAGAAGGACATCTAGGGATCCTGGGAAAAATCTTTACCAGACTAGAGAAGTTCAATGTCAGATTAAATCATAAGAAATGTGTGTTTGGTGTTACATCAACAAAGCTTCTAGGATATATAGTTTCAGAAAAGGGCATCGAAGTGGATTCCACCAAGGTCAAGGAAATAATGGAAATGCTACCACCGAGGAATATCAGTCAACTACAATCTTTATAAGGCAATATACAATCAATTAGGAGGTTTATCTCCCAATTAGTAGACAAAATTCATCCCTTCAATCATTTGCTACATAAGAATGTCTCTTTCAAATGGGATCAAGGATGTGAAAAAAATTTCAATTAAATAAAGCAATATCTGATGTCACCCCCCATATTGATGCCACCTACAAAAGAGATACCCTTATTACTATACACTGCAACAACTGAGATTTCTTTGGGAGCTCTATTGGCACAGGAAGATCCTGAGGGAAGGGAATTGGTTGTCTATTATATCAGCAAAAATTTGAATAGTTATGAGATAAATTACACCTTCATCGAAAAAGCTTGTTTGGCGGTGGTATTTGCTACCCAGCAATTGCAGCATTATATGTTAACCCACACAGTCAAACTCATACCGAAGATTGGTCTGTTAAAGTATTTACTCAACAAGGCATCTCTAACAGGAAGACTAGCTAAGTGGGTCATGATCTTGAGTGAATTTGATATCCAGTACATGGATAGAAGAGCCATCAAAGGTCAAGTGATAGCTGATCAATTAGCTGAAGCTCCATTACCAGATGATCATTCGATGAACATTGAGTTTCCTGATGCAGACATTCTTATTGTGACAACACAACAATGGAGGCTTTATTTTGATGGGTCCTACATACAACATGGGTCAGGTGCGGGAATTCTATTTGTTACACCTTAAGGACATACCATCCCAAAGTCCTATAGACTCATGTTTCCATGTACAAATAATGTAGTTGAATATGAGACATTAATTATTGGCATCAAAGTGGTAGTTGAATGGAAAATCACAAAGCTACAAGTATATGGAGATTCACAACTAGTCATTTATTAGGTAAATGATGAATATCAAACCAAAGATGAGAAGTTGATGTCGTATAAGAAAATGGTGGATGATTCTAATAAGTACTTTATAGATATCAAGTTTGAATAGATTCCAAGGGCAAAAAAATAAGTTGCGGATGTTATGGCGACAATTGCTTCTCTCTTACAGTTGCTAGAAAAGTGAGGTCATTATGAGTTTATGGTGGAACAAGTGTCTAACCCTGCTTATGATCATCCAAAATCTCAAACCATATGCCAATTAGTTGACATTGAATCCTTAATTTATGGAAAGACCTATGCTTACCTAAAAGACAATATCATTCCTCCTGATCTTTCCATAAACTAGAAATGCAACTTAACCGCATGACATACCTTAATTGTTGACATACTTTACCGTCGAGGTCTAGATGGTACTCTCCCACAAGTGTCCGCAATACAACAAGTCCGAGACAACTTTACGCGGAGGTTCATGAAGGTATTTGTGGAACTCATTCCGCTTTTACTCAACCCTAGCAAAGAAACCCTTCGCTTGGGGTATTACCTGGGAAATAGGATGCCATTTAATTGCAACCCAAACATTAATTATTTCATGTATCTCCTGTTCTTGGAATGTGTCTAATAACACTAAGATTAGGGATGAGATTAATATTCATGAAATAAACTGAATTGATATTTGTAGTTATTCCTAAATAGCTGTGAATATGTGGGTGCACACATGGTAAGGTGACACTCACCTTGTGTTCGCTAATCATTCAGTAAGATAACATCAATGCATGTAAAGATCCTAGGAGTTAGGATTTATTTGCATGCTTAAAAGTTCGGGCCTTTAGTTTAGTTTAGCTTAGTTTAGTCCACTTAGTTTTGTCTGGCTCAGCTATGGTTCAATGTCTCGCTAGTTTTGTTGTATGTTGCTAACTTCGCTAATCTCGGAATGGGCGACACAATATCGAAGTTGTGTTGATGAGCAATATGGACTACCCAGCTATCAGGGATGACCATTCTGTACGAATGGTGTTGAGTAACAGCCATTAACAAGAAACCACTTGAGCCAACTTGGTGCCCAAAATGCTTTCTTGAATTAACTCAATGCATGATAAGATATTTCTAAAGGATCTCGCTAAGGGACCCTTTTGCGCCATTTTGGAGGAAGAGTTTAGAATTATCACCAAGTGAAGGATGAGTTGTAGCTTAGTTTGGGATGCCCAAATGCATGAAGCACATGTTGTAAGCTTTAGTCTTCACATCATAACTCAACTTGAAGAATATGGCGTACCTTTTCAAGGGTTTGAGCTTGTGCATTGTAATTATCACCATTTGGAGATTACAAGGTTGCATATTGTCTCTATATCTCATTCAAGTTGAATAGAGTTTTCATAATTGTTATTGCAGGTGTGAAGAAGATTGGTGAAGATAGAAGAAGCATTCTCAAGCAAGAATTGGAGCTATTGTAATTCATATATTGAATAATAGAATAATTCTTGGTGGAGTTTTTTCCCGAAAGGGTTTCTCCACGGTATATCTTGTGATCTTTCTAATATCATGTCTAGGTCTTCTATCAACTTCTCTCTACATTCTACAATAGTAAAATGATTAATCAAGATAATCACCCACAAAGAATATATGAAACAAAGAAAAGACTTACTTAGATCAGCAATATTAAAGTTTTATAGAGTATTAAGCTAAGAAAACACCTCATTGTTCAACATTTGGTATCAGAGCTGAGGTTGGGTAGAGTATTAGGACGCCATTCTCTTAAAGTTTGAAGGATTTATTGGCTTAGTGGGAGCTCTTATTATTTTAGTAATTTGCTGATTTTGGAATTAAGTTTTTGTTGCAATGAATTCAAGGTTAGATATTGAAAAGTTCAATGGTTCTAACTATGAAATGTGGAAATTAAAAATGGAAGATCTTCTTGAAGAAAGAGATCAATGGTTAGCGGTTAATAATGAGACAAAGACACCTACAACTATGTCAGATGAAGATTGGGCTAAGTTAGATAAAAAGGAAAGAGGAACAATTAGATTGTGTCTTGCTGATGTGTTCTTTTAAATGTTTCAGTGGAAACCAGTGCATATAAATTGTGGAAAAGAATAGGAGACATTTATCAAACAAAGAGTCTAACAAATAAGTTGTATCTGAAAAGGAAATTATATTCATTGAAAATGAAAGATGGTGATTCAGTAGCACAACATTTAAATGCTTTCAATTTAATTCTCAGTCAGTTAGCATCTGTAGATGTAAAGCTTGAGGATGAGGATAAGTGCATTTTATTGCTTTGCTCTTTACCAAATTCTTGGGAAAATCTAATTGTTGCAATTAGTGGTAATGGTGCAGATCCAAAGATGGACAACATTTGGCTTTTCAATTTTTTAAGAAGTGCAAAAAAATGTCAAATACATGGTAACCTAATCCATGCACCAACGCAAGAATTGCAACCGTTCACTTCAACATGGCCCTTTTATTAATGGGGATTGGACCTAGTAGGAAAGATTAATCCGTCTTCATCCAATGGACACAAATTTATAATCACAACAATATAGTACTTTACAAAGTGGATAGAAGTGGTTCCCTTAACAACAATCACTAGAAAACATATTTCTTCTTTCATACTAAATTACCTCATTTGTAGGTATGGAATACCACAGTCCATCGTCACAGACAATGGTTGACCTTTTAAGAATCAAGATGTTCAGGAACTGTGTGAGAGGTTTCATATCCAACATCGCTTTTCAACACCATACTATCCTCAAGGAAATGGCCAAGTAGAGGCCTCAAAAAAAAACTATTCTAAAAAGCCTGAAGAAGACAGTCAACAATGTTGGACATGATTGGCATGTTCAATTAAATCCTACTCTTTGAGCATACTGAACCAACATCAGAACACCCACAGGAGCTACACCATATGCCTTGGTATATGGATCAAAGGCCATACTACTTGTTGAAGTTGAAATACCATCACTCTGTGTGTCACTGAAGGGAATTATTTTAGATGAGGATTATAGAGTGACTAGACTTCAAGAGCTAGAACTGCTGGATGAATGTCGTCAACAAGTTGTGAACCATTTGAAGGCATATCAACATAGAATGTACAAAAGCTACAATCACAAGGTAAAACCTAGAACATTTCAGGTTGGTGATTTGGTCCTAAAAGAAAACCCTTGGAATCAACAAGATAGAGAAAAGAAAGGGAAGTTTGAACTTAACTGGCTAGGTCCTTTGTTATCATATCATTCTATGGATTTGGATCCTATCGACTATCTACACTTGAAGGGGATTTGTTCGATGAACCTATCAACAGTATCCATCACAAGAAATTCTATACTTGAATCATCTAGTGCATGGTTGAAATAGTCGCTTTGATGAAAACCTAGCAAATAAGTGTCTTGGTGACAGAAAAAATACAAAAAAATCATAAAAGAGAAAAATACAAAAAAAATAGAAAAGAGAAAAATACAAAAAGATCATAAAATCTAAAAAAGTGCAATAAAAACATGTAGTGAAAACTTGGAAATAGGTGCTACTTGTGATTTAAACTAGATTTTCCATCTATTTGAGACATGTCTTGACCATTCACATTCGCCATTTAGTTTTGCCTATCATTGAGGGGAAACTTCATGTACATATCCTAGCAACGTGGTCGTGTCTCACCCTAGCTTGTGGGAAAAATCCTGAACTTGCTGGGGGCAATAAACTTGAGCTTAAACAAATAAGCAAACAATAGTATGACAATGCAACAAACACAATGATCATTGGGAAACTCAACATTGAACATACATCAACATAAGAGCATTTTAGGAAATCAACATCCACATCAAAATAGCTAAAATCAAATTAATTCAAACAATTGTAGATGGATGATACTCTTTTGAATTATGATTTCATCGCTTCAGCTTAAATGTTCAAATGTTGTACTTTGATTTTTTTTATCATTTCTTTGGAGCAACTCGATGATGTATTGAACTAGAGAAGCTAGGAAGGAGAATGGTATTTTATTTGTCTATTGTCTATGAGTTAATCATTATTATTGTGTGAATTGTCGCGAGACCTGCTCTACAAATTATCATTGATGAAATTTTGAATTCCCATAGTAAAATGATTGATTCTTGTCTGTTTACACAAGAAATGCTTAGGTCATCTCGGTTAAATTATACCTAGATGCTTGTGTTAACTTGCAATATCAAAAATCATGAAAGTAGTACTCAGGTCATTATGGTCTAACTCATACCATAGATGCTTGTACTCACTTTCAACATTTTAAAAGCTCAATGATGATAAAAAGCATGATAAATGGTCTGTTAATGTGATAATGCTTGCATATAGATTTGCATGGTCAAATTAGATTGCATTCATGTTAGTTTTGCATCTACAGAGTATTTTGTTACAAAAGTTGGTGAAGATTCGAAAATGATGTTATCTTTTCTCATTAATGAATTAAGTATACTTGACATTAAGAAAAAAATCATCATTATCATTTAATTGCATAATCATTTCCATTATATACATTAGAATGCATTATTATATCATTTAAATCATTCATACATTCCATCATATATCACATTTTTCATTTATGCATCAAATCAACACATCATCTAAATTGCATAAGAAAAATATCAAAAACAAATCATCTACATAAGTGCATTTTCACTAACATTATCATAATCATACATCACACATTATAAGTATCATCATATTGATCATTTATTCAACCATTCATTGCATTATATATATGCATTTCAAATATCAAAAAAATATAGTGCATTATATTCCATTATCCTCATTATGTCATATGTCATAGAAACATCATATTCCAAATCATACATATAGTTGCATAATCATATCCCATTTGCACCATGCATTCCATATATCATCATTATAAACATAACCACATTTAACATCATAAATAAAACATCATAAATCATAAGCATGCCACCATGATCATAAATTGCATCCATAACATCATCACATAAATCATCACATGGCATATAGAAAAAAATTTTAAATGCATCCATCATAGAACCATATAGAACACATATAGATTGATCAATCTGCCACATATCATATAGATCTCAAAAATCATAATGTCAAGTATACAATAATGTCTGAAATGTAAAGAGATACAACATAAAAAATGGTTGTGAATAAAAAAACTGGAGTATACATCATGTATCAAATATATCATGGAATCAAATCATGGCACTATGTGGTGCTAGCTCCATATGGTGCCGACATCTTTGGACCAGTGCCTCCCCCACCAGACGTAGCAGGATCTCTTAGATCTCTCTGTAGAGGTTGTGTCACACCTGCGCTAACAATCCTAGAATGGGTCATGCCTGATCGAGACTAAGCATAACTGACTCTCTACTTAGAGGGAACTGCATCATGGTACCGACCTCTGTAATACTTAGCCTCTCTACCCACACGAAGAACCTCTCTCATATAATCAACCACAAACATACCATCAGCCAATCTCTGTAATCTCTCAGCTGTCAATTGTGCTAGCTCTGCACCCCGTCTAGCTGCATCTCTCTTAGTTGTCAAAGAGGCTATCTATGTCTGGGCAGCTAACAACTGTTCTTGTGCCTGTGATTGCATATGAGTTTGTGTCTGCGCTAATAACCCCCAGGCCTAAATCAGTTGACCCTATAATGTTTGTACCTGCACTCATAAACTCACAATCTGAGTTTGTGGATGTTGGGAAGGTACCCCAATCTGCACACGTTGCTTTGCAAGAGCTACCAGTGATTACCTCTTACGGGGCACCCTAAAGTCTTTGACATCTAATACTAGATCCACTCCACCTGATCCACCTGATCCACCTACTCCACTTGATCCACCATCTCCACCATTGCCTCCACCCCCGTCTCCACCATCTCCATCTCCCTCCTCATCACTACTACTCTCCTCATCACCACTACTCTCCGCATAGTCCTCTTCACCACCCTCCTCTCTCCTCCGTCAGTGACCATGTGCAACAACAACCTCCTCCTCACTAGGTAGTGGCACTGGCTCATCAGGAACATAAATTCATGGAAAAGGATGTAGGGGCAGGTACTCTACATAATCTATTGTGATAGGTGGCTCGATAATCTCAAGACGAATGTCCCACACCAAAGGTTGTATACCCAGGTACTCCTCAACTGTAGAATCATATGAAAGAAAGGGTCCCCACTCAGTAGAATCTATTTTATGCTGGGCATAATGTGCAACACCCTGGGCAATGCCCTGTACTATCCCATACTGTCTGCACACTCTTCAAAACAAAAATCTCTACACTCTTCAAAACAAAAATCTCTCGATCACAAAATGAGTCCTACCAATCAAAAACATAGACTGACAAAGGTATGGCATCTTTGTATCATCGTCATCCCAATGCTCACAATCTAGATAGGGTCACCATGTAATAGCCTCTACATCATCGAAGACTCTCCTCCAATGCTCCAACTTACCCAGTCTAGGCTGAGTAAGTCTACCTATGTATATATGCATGTACGGCCTCATGGTAGGTCACTGTCTCATCATCACTGGATGTGTAACAACTATATGCTCCCATGCCCACACCTAAAGTAATGTAACCCTAGAAGAAAAACTATGACCTCAAAGATAGACAACTTGATGAAAATCATGGTAAAGATGAGCAAGCATACACATGCCCCATGCATATCTAGTACCATGAATAATCATAGTCTCCAAAATGCGTCCCCAACCAACATAAAGTCCCTTTGAATTGCGATTAGGACAAAGGAACCCTCCAATGAAACCAAAAAGTACTGATGGCAAGGTAGTATAGGCATCCACCATCTCTCGCCATGGGATCTTGTATCCACAAATCATATCATCTTGAAACACTCTGCATAGAGCATCAGTCTCGCCCTACCTTGAAGAATCATAAACTACAACCTCCCCAACAACCGGTATCCTCAAAATCTGCCATACATCCTCGGGAGTGACTGCCATCTCACCAGTAGGAAGGTGGAAGGCATTATGCTCGCTATGCCACCTCTTAGCTAGGGCTGTTAGGAGACCCCGATTAATTCTAATCTGGGGCATAGATAAAAGAGAGGATAAACCACAACATGTGATGACTGTTGTCTCAAGCTGCACTAATTGCGGTATCAAATCGAATGTCCTAGGAAACCGCTCCTGAATCTATAAGTTTGCAAATGACTCCTATCATCAAGAAATATCGAACGTCAGTAGTCTTTGTCAATTTATCAAACATCAATTAGCCTATCAAATCTAATTAGCTCTGGTGAGATTTTGATCAAATCTCATGAGCAACTATCAATTGTACCTCACCTATCATGAGGTCAATTATCAATCTAAAATTTTACCTCACCTATCACGAGGTCAATCATCAAATCTAAAAATTGTACTTTGTCGATCATGAGGTCAATTAATTAATCAACCTCGCCTATCATGAGGTTCATCAATCAAACTATAATTATTCCTCGCCTATCATGAGGTTAATTATCATCAATCAATCATCAAACCTCGCCTATCATGAGGTTGACCATCATCTAATCTATCAAGAACATTAATCAACATCAACTAAACGGATGATGTGATAAAAAATCATCAAAATGAAGGACAAAATTGACAAAATTTATCATTCTAACCTAGATGCGCTAAAACAGGTGGTCAATGCACTAGATCATTGGATGTGCCATTTCAGGAAGTCAATGTGCAATTTCAGGTGGTCAATGTGCTAGAACATCGGATGCACCATTTCATGGGGTCAATGCGCCAAACTATGAGGTTTATGCGCTGAAACAACCAATGCGCTACTTTAGCCTATGAATGTGCTACAAAATCTAACCTATGCGTTATTTCATCCTATCGACGCGCTAAAATAGATAATCGATGCACTAAACTAAGGGATGCACTAAAATAGTATTTTTAGGCGCTACTACGACCTACAAATGCGCTAAAAGAAAGTAAAACATTTCAAACCGAAATAAAAATGTGTGAAAAACAAAAAATGTGAAAAACAAGGAGGTTCACAGGTACATGCCGGAGGTCCATAGGCGGTCGAGCGGTTGTGTTGACGCATGCACTCGAAATGATGAGTGTGGTAGGGGATTAACATTTTTGTTCCAAATGGCTCCAAATCACTCTCTCAAATTTCAAAACTCAATATGCACAAATGAATTCAAAATCAACCTTTTAGCTTTTTAATAGAGTGATTAAAGGGATTTTGGTGGGATTTATTTAATTTCGCAGGGGCATTTTTCACAATTATTTGTTGGGAGATAAATTGTTGTTTCATCAAATCTTCATAACATCATCAAATCAACACAAATATCATAAAAAAATGAAAATTCTGAAAAAATCAAGAAAAAACAAAAATTCATCAATTTATCTCTCGAGGGGGTATATATCCATCATCACAGCAAAATCAACATTGGGGCATATCAAAAAATTCTCGTCAGTACTAGCAGTAACAACAAAATTTTCTTTGAAGCAATGCATAAACACATCACTTCAAAGAGGGGAAAAATGTATACAAAAAATGGTCTGGATAATCTAATTAATTAAATACGATTTATTTGATTAATTAACCTTTAATTCCTATACTATTAAATAAATAGAAATATTTATTTATATAGTTCACTTCAAATTCTTCCATTTTATTATATTATTTCCTCTTAATTAAATAAACAAATTTAATACTTTGTTTTGTTTTAATTATTATTATCAAATTCCTTCTATAATTATCTTCCATCTTAATCACATCATTTCATCCAAATTAAATAAACGAGTTTCATACTTTTTTTTATTTAATTATCATATTTCTTCCATATTTATTTAATAAACATAGACTTCTATAGTTTTTTTTATTAAATTAAATGTCTTTTCTTTTCCTAAATTGAATAAATTTAAATATTCAATTGAAGTATATTTCTACAGCTAATCATATCCACCTACCAAATTAGATATACAATGTCTAATTTAATTCATCTCAACCTTCATGAGCAAATTTGTATGCAAACTTCTTCATCTTCTTCCATTGATTCTTCCTATCTTCTGGCTGAGTGTTTTTGTGGGGAGGAAAATCTCCATAATCATCTCAGGCTTCTTCATCCTTCACCATTCAATTCTTCAGATCAAATCTAGACCTTTGCTTTGCTACCCCTTCACAAATATGTTGTCGGGAATCTATAAATACAACCTCTGTCTACAGGAAAAAGATTCGAATCTTGTGCAATCTTACTCTGCAGAAATATCAATTGAGCAATCAAGCATTTTAGCAAATAGCATATCATTTAGTTTATAATCATGTCTTTTTATCATAGATTGCATCTTAATATAGTTTCCATTATCACATCACAACATATAGCTTTCATTATCAACAATCAATATCATAGCTTTTACATCATATAGCTTGCATATCATTTAACAATCATATAGATTATCATTCTCATTCTCTAGATTAGCATTTTAACAGTCACAGTGCAATCAAAATATGAGAGCCCCATGATTTAATAAATCTTTGGAGATAGAGAGCAATACGATGCTTTCAGTAGATTCTTTGCTTAAATTAGATTAATCTTTGTTTAGATCTATTGATATAATGTCTTATTGATTGTGTTGATTATCATTTACTCACATTTACTCACATTTTGCTCACACAATAACCATCATCAAATGCATCACCTAATCATTTGAGAAGGAACACCAACATCATATGGATTTGGAGGTAAAGCACACACATAAATATCACTTGGATCCTCATAAAAGATCAAAATCATATAAACCTAGGGATATAGAAATATCATGAGGTGTAGAAAGTATATCATCACTAAGAATAACATCACTGGTAGTCAATGGATATAAAAAACATCACATAGAGAAACATCCCTAGATGTACCTTTTGATTATAGGGCTATATCATAAAGCATAAGGAGATAGGAAGCAAATGTAGCTAGAAGGGTAGAAAAAATATCCATAATAAGCAACTAAAAACAATAATATATAAGGACGAATCCAAATCCTAAAGTGAAGATAAGAAATAAAAACCTCTTCAAAATTTCTAGGCTAATAAATTAACTATGCAATCAATTCAATATTTAACTTAGATAAACAAGCTAAGTTTATATGTGTACATGATTTGGAACTAAAATAAATGTGCACTTTGATTTTAAAGAAATGGAAAATACTTTTATTGTGACATACATCTAATACTTGGAATTTGAGATGAATTGGGAAACAAGTTCAACTTTGGCAAATGTGCATTATGAACTTTGGAACTATGAGAAGAATTAGATCAAGACCAAAAATATGATATTGAACCTCCTTAATGTGGTTCTAAGCTTGAAATTATGGCCTTTAACCTCCTGTGCGACCTTGAAATTTGATCATCTAGGGTTTTGGTACCATGTATACATTGTTTTCTTATTCTTGTGCTTGACAATAGAGAACTTCATGGTGCTAAGAAGCATTGTCGAGCTTACTAAGATAAGGTGCATAAACATGCTAACTTCCTCCTTGTACCTTGGTTAAGCATAATTGATCAATTCAACTATTTTGTAACAAGTTAGAAGACATACAAAAATAGTGTGTCATAAATACATTGATAGTCGATAATCACACAATACAATGACAATTCAAGTGCTTGATGGAAGTAGGATTGAGAAATCAATAAAAGGCCCAAACCTTCATCCTCCCTCCCACCCTTGCTTGCATGACTACTAAATGGGTGGGATCATTGTCATGATTGATGTCCTTGAATTATATAAGTAGTGTCTCAAGGTGGTGTTTGATTCGTAGTGCATCTATAATGCATTAAATTGCACTACTGAGTGAAATGATCTAGATGACATTCTTGTCAACCAAGTTATGTGTGCTTCCCCATAGAACAACCCACAAGTGCTACTGATCAATAAATGGAAGAGAGTGACTTTATCATCTTTTTGGGTGTTTACCTTCACATGTGCAATCATTATAGAATGGGGTAGTAATGTAGTTGTGGTTCCCTTATATCTAGTTTTGTTGATAAGGTTGCAATGTTGGATTGGTGATGCAATGAAGTATAATGAATGCTAAATTGTTAGTCCTAGTACAAGAACTAGGTTTTTGACATTTGACATTTTTGGATGTAATGAGTTGATTGATGCAAAGGCCAATGTGTGTTTATTGCGTGGTCCTTTTGATAGTGAATGGGTTGTCTTGATGATGATAGATGATTGGAATGATCTAGGGGTAATGTAATTTTATACAAGTTCTAGGTGCACAATTAGACATTTTTGACATAAGAGTTGGCTAGTAATAATAACATCAAGTTGAATTAGTATAGGACTATAATCAAATTTAAATTTGAAAATTGAAATTAAGACTACACATAAAACTTTGATATGAATTAAGAATATAAATACAACATACATCTAAATAAAGAGGACATGAATATTAAAACTCAAATTATTCTAAATAGAAGTAAAATAATATTTTCTAAAATCTAACAAATATGTTGAACAGAACAAAATCATACACCACACATAAATCAAATAGTACTTCTAAATATAAGACTAAATATAGAATCGATAAATATCTCGAGTCAAACAAAATCATACGCTAAACCTATACACTTATGACACGCACGCGAAATAATGTAAATCGTTCGGATAAAGTGTTAGTTACACACTTTTTTCTCTAATTTTTTTTCTACTCTTCATTCCTTTTATTTTAGTGGGTTTTTAGTTTTGGCAATCCCCAATACCTGCACCAACGTGGAATGTGTACCCAGGTATAAAAAATCTCGATTAAGAGGAGGATAAACCCGACAAATTTGTACGTCAGGAAAAGGAAAAGGTCTATATATATATATAAGTTTCCTGGAAGATTCGTCATGAATGTTCGTTCTTCAGCCTCCAGTCCCACCACGCCTTATCTCCGAAGCAACATTTACTTCATATTTTCGTCAGAAAGACGATATATTAGCGTTTCATAGTAGGTATGATTACTGTTTTTTGTTTTGGTTGAAATAAGTTAGTTTGCTGCATCGAATTTACATTCCGAGGTAAGATTGGGGAATTTGAGATGTTTTTGGGTCGATCTAAGGCTTAACAAAGTATAACAAAAAAATTGAGTTGAAATTTGAAGGTAAGTGCCGAGCAGCTATATTTTGGGTATTTCGGCCTCAATTTTCCACTATATTGTTTCATTTAGTTTGCAGTCGTCGAAATTTGGGTGGCTTTAAGGTTTAGCGTTCGGATTAGCTGGGAATTTCTGTTGTTAGGGTTTGTCGGAAGGTAAGTTGTGCATTTTTATTTTGATGAATAAGTGTTCTAGGTTATAATTTTAGGGGGATTGTCGTGAGGAAGATTTCATGGCAGATTCACCAGTAGATGCAATTTTGGATCAATTTGCAGTCTATGCGCTTCATTCGATTTCTCTGAAAATTTTGAATTCATTATTTGTTTCTGCTTAGTTTACCTGGATGTAACGGAGGTTGTGATATATTGCAAGGCTCATTGCGCCGCTTTCCTTTTAAAGAAAGGAAACAATTTTACAGCAAAACATTGAGGGGAATTATTGTCAAGTGTTTGCATGCCCCAAGTTGACTGCTATGGACTTTCACTTGGTGAATGTTGTGAAAAATATGATTATTTTACCTGCTAGGTCTCGGACTAGCTTTAATGCTGTGACCAGGTTGACAGGAAGGTGTATCTTGCTTTTTTATTATATATTTGTTTTTTTAGAGCAAAATTGTAGGGGAATTGTTTGGGGAAGGTTTCCTTGGTGTATTTTTTTGCTTGAATTGAAGGCACTTCTGGCTCAAGATGTCTCTTTTGAGTTTCATTTAATGAATACATGTGAAAATTTTGATTGATATAATGTTTATTTTAGCTAGCCATTATTGCGTTTGAGTTTCATTTAGTGAGTATGTGAAAATTTTGATTGACGTTATGTTTCTTTTAGCTAACAATTACCGACATTAGGGTTCTATGGAAGGTATAGGGCACAGTTTTTTTAAGAAAATTGTTGTTTGAAGACAAGTTTAGAAAGGGATTTCTGATTCTGGGTTTGATTGACAGATATTTTGCTTGAATTGGAGATAATTTGGCATCTGGTAAGGCTGAAATAATGGGAGGAAGCGATATGGAGGAAGTTGATGATTGGGAACTAACAGGTACTTCAAGTGGTGTAACAACTTTAGTTTTAGTAGGGCGCACTGGCAATGGTAAGAGTGCAACTGGTAATTCGATCCTTGGTCGCAGAGCGTTCAAATCACGTTCTAGTTCTTCAGCTGTTACAGCCACCTGTGATTTGCAGCAAGGGGTTCTTTTTGATGGCCGAGTGATAAATGTGGTGGACACACCTGGTGAGTATGTACCTTGTTGTTCAACTGATTTTCAGTTTTTCCTTTTCATGAAGGTTGGTGGTTAGCTTCATGTTACTATAGTTAAGGCTCACACACATGTTCTTATGAACGCTTTTCTATTGACAATTGCATATTATTGTTGCGAGAGGGATTTTATGCATAATCTAGTACCAATATATTCTCTTTAGCCATTTGTTTATATATTCCATTAAAAATAGGTGCCCAAAGGCTTTTTCTTTCTTCCATTTCTGAGTTTTTATCCTTAATGTTGTCAAAGGATACAATGTGGAGTAGCTTAGTACATCTTTTTTCCATTCCTTCTTTGATATTAAATCAAGATCACCCAGCACTTCAAATGCGAATTGCATGGTCACATGTGCTGTATGGACTGAATGGTAGATAGATTTGTGAGATAAGTTTGAAACCCTTTAACGAATCGGAATTATTCACATAAGTTTTCATCTAAGTACAAAATTGTATTGGGTGCAAGTATATATCTAACCAAATACACATAGAACATAAATAGAAGCTCTATTCATATGGAGTCTAATTGTATGGCCTGTGATTTGGCGCCGAACATATACTTGTCTCTGTAGTGAGTTCAAAGAATAGGACAAATATGAAACTGTGGTTTCTTGATATATCTCTGTGACAAGATGCTAAGATTTCTATCAATGTCTAGGGGCTTCATTTATGAGGTTACAAATTGTTCATTCTATTTGATGGCTTGGAGAGCACGGCTTATAGACTAGAATACTGCCTATTATCTTCTT
>VDFB02123492.1:0-31116 GCA_007258455.2 Sequoia sempervirens | reverse complement strand
CGTTATAACGCGCTCGCCTTATATTTTGCATTGGAAATCCCTGAGCCTTAGCTTTGGTATTTGCCTTGGAATACCAACCCAAAGGCTTGGAGGGCATTCCCAAAGACTAGAGACGTGTTTTTTTCCAAATTCAACAAATTTTCACATAATCGGGTTCGTGCTCACCATCAAGATTGCATCTGGTTCAATATCAAGAAAATCGAAGACATGGGTAATGTTAGGTTCTTTATTAGCTTTCAACGATGTAATTTTTTTCACTTTCTAACAATGTTAAACTTTTCATCCATAATTTCTTTTGATTGTATGTCCGCTTTTTCTTCAAAAAGCAGTGTTTGGTATTTTTTTCGCTATAAATTAACCGCTCATCGAAATTTGAAATAAATTATATTTTTAGAAACTAGACTCCATTCTACAATTTAAAAATAAAATTTTAGAAAAATCTTTTAGTTTCAAAATTGAGGGGGTGAGCAGGCCAAAATTCTGCTTTTAGGAAGTGCCCACTTAGAAAATTAATAAAAATCAAATATTCATTAAAAAATTATCGGTAAAAATATCCAACCTACTACATACCATTATCTAACTTCCGACCGAGCGATTTTAAAAATACTAAAAAGTCCACCGGCTCGGGTCACACAAGAGTTGCTATGTTATGTTTTTCCCGTAAACAACACCAATTTGTGTGTGTCCCTCTTTTGAACCCCTTAATCTCAACCATTTTCAAAATAAATTAGTAGTTTAGAAAGTAGACTCAGAGCACTGCGGTCCTTGTTTTTGTTCCATCAAAAAAATTTGAGTGTAGCTATCCTCAATTTCACGTCCAAGGTCAGTATTTCCTGATTTCAAAAAAAAAGTGGCCACTTAAGCCCCTTTTTTGGGAACCATCTTGGTGCACTTACCCCTGATTCCTTTTCAATTTCATAAATTATAGAACCTGTTACCTCCAGATTTGTATCTTTTCTTTTCCCTTGCACATAACACAATGCTTCTTCATCAATTTATAAAGAGCATAAAGAATCTCATAAGTCAACACAATATATATCTCATTCACTATGGGTTTCAATGTAAGTGAGCTCCACAATTTATTGCAATTGTGGTTTACAGTTAAAATTGCTTTTTGAATTCTTCATATGTTTCACAAATAAATGCATAAAAAAATAACGTGTTTTAGCCTACGTTCATTCACTCCTTTATTGATTAATTATTTTATCAGAAGATACAAAGAACATTTTTTTTTATTTTGACATTTTGAAATTATATATTATTATTCACATCACACTTATAGGCTATGTAGACACATAAAAATGACCTAGGCCTGCAAGCTCTATTTTACCACTTTCGTCCTAGCATAATTATGACATTTAATTATGTCTTTGGTCCACATTCGACTATTAATTAAATAATTCATAATTATTTAATTAATTCATGTCTATTTATTCTTCATGATTAATAAATAAATAAATTTTATTTATTTATTCAATACATCACTAATGGTCTATTATCTTCTTGCAATTAAATAATTTTATTAATTTATTTAATTACCTTTATTCATTTATTCGGCCTAATTATTAAATAAATGAACTTTATTTATTTATTTAATGTCGCTAATTCTCATAATTAAATAGATTTATTAATTTATTTAATTATTAATCATATCCTCTAAATTAAATAATTATCTTTAATTATTTAATTACCTAATTTAACATTTCCCTCATTTTAAATAAATGAAATTATTTAAAATGATATCACTTTCTTGACTGTCAGTTCATTTTAGTAAATAATCTAGAAAAATAATTATTTATTATCACACAAAATCCATAATTTGAATTTATTTAAGTCAAAATGGTAATCTTCTTCCAAAAATCAAGTAATTGGGAAAATTCTTGATTTTTCAAATCTATTTTTTAGTTCAACTCTTATCCTCCTGATTTTTCGAATCTCACAAATTGAGCAGTCTTTATCTTCTTAATTTTTGAAAATCTTTTTTTCTTTGACTAATTATCTCATTTATTCTTGACCGCCAATTCAATTTTCTCAAATGACATCTTGACCACTCATTTAATGATTATGCCCTAACCCTAATTAGGGATTGTTACATTAAATCTTGACCTCTAATTTTAGGCTTTTGTCAAACTTCAATCTCGTCCATCTGTCCAAAATCGCATTTTCTATAAAATGACAATTTTCGTCACATTTTTGACTACTCACGCTCATCCTTAGATATTGTAGCATTTATTTTTGTATTTTTATTTCATTAAGTTTTAGGCATTTCTTGGCATAGGAATTATAGCCTTTTCGTCATAGGCATAGACACTTTATTTCATTTTAGACACTCCAAATCCTTCAAAGTTTGTGTAGGACTTAGTCTTTGTTTTCAAATTGCTCACACGTTCGATCTGAGGGCAACCATCAGCAAGTTAGAAGGTGCTATGAAGGTTAATCATGGAAGATTAGATGAACGATAGGTATAATCGTTTGTGTTTTTAGTTTCCTTTGTTCTTGATAGCTTCTTTGGGTTTTATGCTTTATTGATTTGATAATCTAACAATCCAAAAATAACCCTTAGATACATTGGTGAACCTGACATTTGATAAAAAAAAATTGTAGTTTTCGTACGATTTTTTTTGTGTTTTCTATCGTGTTTGTAGGTACAGGTACGGGACACCACATTTCCATTCTATCACGCTGCATTTGATGCATCGCGACACATTCAAAGGGTAAAATGATGCAATCTACATGTGGTGATGCATTTGAAGTACATAAAGCCGCATCTGACATAAAAAAGCTACATTTGAATCTTCAATCGACGCATCTTCCTATCAGTCTGAGATGCATTTGCTACACATAGTGATGTATTCGCTCTGTTGTGATGCATCTTCCTGGTATTCTTTTTTTTTCTTTTTTTCTCATTTGGGTTTTCCAGATTTCCTTTGGCATTCTGGTTTTCTTCTCTGCATTCTTTCTAGCATAGGTTTTTCGTGTTACTAATCTTGGTTTGCAGCGTGTGGCATTATAATTTTTGTGGGTCAAAGGCATTTGCTAAAACTACCGACATGTGATTTTGTAGCCACAATTGTCAAAGACTAATATTTCAAACCATTTGTTTGTGTTTTTTTTAATTTAGGAATATTTCCATTGGTGCACCTTAAATAAACATGTCTTTCATTTCTGATTGTGTTTGAAAGTGGTAGGCGAGTATGCTCTCACCTTGTGAAAACTAGGTGATCAAAAAGCCAGATCCACTTTATCCTCTTGTAACCCTGATGCAATAACTGGAGTATCCTCTCCCCTTGTGCAGTAATGCGATCTTGGGTGTAAGAGAAATGATTATTGCCTCTAGAAATTGGGCCTACCTAGGGATTTCATCACCCTAAGTGACTCAAACTGAAAATGGAGCTAAAGCCAAGCTACCCCCGACTGGTATATAAATGTGAATCTTAAGGGAAAACCTAAGATTACGAGTGCAGATGTGTCATACAAATAGAGTTGTACTCCCATAAACCCTATTGAGCTTAACCTCTTCAGGCTGGAGTGCCACCTAATTGGTGATTAATCTCTTGCCCCATGTATGGCCACTCAAACGGGAGTCCTGAATTAAAAACTCCTGTGTAGTAAGCCCAAAACATTCTATTTGCTAGTACAACACCGGTCAGTGTGAAGCCTTCCACATCTTCACAGTCTTTAGTAGAGGTGATCAATCTGCCATGGGAGTTTCATGGGAGTTGGAAGCTTGGTTGGCCTACGAAGAGAGTGCACTATAAGGGGGAGCCCGTGTAGCCAAACTTATGGATTCACATGCTACTGATATGCAGTTGGGGAAACCCATGTGGAGTCTAGCGAATATTGTCCTGGCCTAACCTAGGATCATACTTTTTCTCATGTGTGCTTGTTTACATTTCAAAACATTGTTTTTTTCAAGTGTTTGCTAGATAATGAAACAAACCAAACAACATTCAAACATCTAGACACAAATAAGTCAAACTTCAAGAATTCGGTCAAAACTTGTCTATACATCCATTCTATCTGCAACTCATCTACTATCATGTGCAATGCATCTGACCTGTCACACTGCATTTTCTATTTCACAAGTTGCATCTGACCTGCTACATCACATTTTCCAAAAAAAATGCTTTTGACATTATGCATCGCATTTGATATCTCAAACGCCACAATCAACTTTTTGCAATGCATTTTCTACCTCTTGCGACACATATGTCTGTCAATAAAATATGTCAAAACCTGAGCTCTGAAAATCTGACTCCTACAATGCATTGGCATTCCCAAAATGCAATTGATACTTCAAACGACACATCTGAAAAATTACAATGCAATTGTATGTGACCTCAGAGAACATTATCATTGTCAAAAACCCGAGGCTAAGCAATTGCAAATATATTCCAGACATCTTTTTCTGTAGTCTTTATCAACAACCAACTCAATAATTGCTCAAATTCCTCCATCCTTAATTGCATCCTTGGGATTTACCATATTTTAGGTCTACAGATTTTTGGATAAGAATCCTTGCCATTCTTTCCAAATCTTTTCCTGCAAAATTATATTGTCATTGGACTTAAAAATCACGTCTTTTAGTCTTGGTCCTTTTGTGAGCCACTTCCAACTAAAAATTATAGTGTGGAAACCTCAATTTGTCATCTTGGCATCTTGTCATTTAGTCCTTCAAACAATTCCCTTGACAATCCTAAATTTGAGACATTGACCAAACTTTAAATGGTTGAGTATACCTTTCTATAATTTTTCACTTTAGTCATCCGTCATTTATTGTGGTCCTCATTATCACTTGGAATTTAACATCCTTTTTTAAACAACATCATGACATCCACCACCTTGTCTTCCCTTCAACAAAATATTGATAGGCTTGCTAGTAAAGTTGAATACCAACAAGCATTAGACTTTAGGAGACAATTCCTCCAAATTGAAAATCAATGTCCTTTGTACCAACAATCCATGAGTCCTAGTCCTCTATACATCTACCCTCACTACCAAAAGTCACTTAACATCATCCATGACATTAGTCTCCAACAAACGTCCACTTATTACCCTTATCCTAACCTTGACAAGGGAAACCAACTGTCCACTGGTCCTTTGCAAGTCTCCACATCACATGTTAGTCCTTCAACTATCAATCTCATTCACATCTACATGCCCTATCAACATTCTACCAACTCATGTCAAGTCCCCACATCATACCATATTGATCCCGCCCAAGTATCCACATCCTATTTTAGTCAACCTTCCACTAATCCAGTCCAAGTATCCATGTCATATCTTAGTCCTTCACATACTAGTCTAGTCCAAGTCTCCATGTCCCATCCTAGTCCTTCACACACTAGTCCAGTCCAAGTGTCCATGTCATATCCTAGTCCTTCACATACTAGTCCAGTCCAAGTCTCCACGTCCTATCCCAGTCCTTCATTCATTAATCCTTTTCAAGTCACTCCCTCACAAGCCACATTTAGTCATGAAAATTCTATCATTACTCAAAACCACATCTCATTGTCTAAACTTGAGGATACATGTCAAAACGAAAGTCCAAAGCATGACATCATAACATCACCTTCATGTCAAGAACAAGGTAGTCCATCCCATGATCCTATCTTAAAGTCCATTCAAGAAGTCCTTCAAGACAATTATGACATCCAAAATACACCTACCATTGACCAAGAAGTCCAAATCCATGACAACCCCATCTTTGGCCAAGACCCTACCATTGACCAAGAAGTCCAAATCCATGACAATCCCATCTTTGACCAGGACCCTACCATTGACCAAGAAGTCCAAATCCACAACAACCCCATCTTTGACCAAGACCCTACCATTGACCAAGAGGTCCAAATCCATGACAACCCCATCTTTGACCAAGACCCTGCCATTGACCAAGAAATCCAAAACGATCCACTCCTTGAACTTTACGCCATCTATGATAAGACACTTGATGACCCTATTTAGGCCCCAACTATCAACACTTTCCAAGATGAGACACTTGCCTCCATTGGACCCATAGACGATCTTCCTCCAGAAAAAGAGTCTTCAACTATGGACGTATTTGCAAATAATGAAGCTATAGCTAACTTCATGGGACTATATGATAATGACCATAACGATGGCTTCAACATTGACTTGGAACCACCAATAGAATCATCTAAACCTAACATGTCACAAGATCAGACCAAAGAGATCAGTCAAAAATATATCCAACATGATAATGAAGCTAAGACACTTTATCAACTAGGGTCATCTATCTTTGTTAGAGCAGGCTTCCTTGCAGATGAAAACATTCTAGGTAACAGTGTCCACATACATCATGATGGGTTAGCATCTTGCTTTCTAAACAATAAATACCCCATCGCAAGCAAAATCTTTCAAAGCATGCAATATCAAGGCAAAGGATTAGGCATACATGAGCAATGCATTCAAGAACCAATACAACTTTAAACAAATTACAGGCATCAAGGTCTTGGCTATTCTTTAGTTAGCAAATGAAATGATGTCAGTGGAACCTCCTTGATACTGGGGCCAACCTTGTTAGATACAAATGTCAAAATAGAGTCCATGAGAAATCCTTGTCATAAGGTTGTTGCCATCACCCCTTCCACCCACACCATAAACAGTCATTCTCATCATCTTAAACCTTTCCTTTGGAACCAACAAAAAAAAAATATTACATAGTCAAAAATCAAATGTCAATGACTATTGAATCAAATAAAAATACAAGTGGACAAATGAAATTAAAATGGATCCCAAAGAAAAGTGGATCAAGCAAAGAAAATATGTCAAAAGAAAAAGTTAATTACAATGTGGAGCCACAAGACAAGAAGACTCCCACATACAAAAAAAATCCACCTCCTTCAAAATGGTCATCAAGCAAGGCATCTAAGAGTGTTGGTTCCAAATGCCATCCCTCCAAAATCCATCATCCAACATCCCAATTTTGGAAAATAAAAAAGTGATTTGTCCAAACATCCAAACAATCCTTTCATGTCTACCATCAAAATTCATAACCCTACATCTCCTCTAAAGTCCAAAAATCCCACATCACAAATCTATCACATCATGGCAGCAACTCTTTACCACAAGGACTCTCATGGCAGTCTATCATGATGTGTGTATTCTGATAAGGCCAACTCTAGTATCAGAAAGGATCATAATGACATCAATCAGTTGTATGCAAGCGCTACGATCCTGACAAGACAACTCCTTCAGCAAGGTCATTATTAGCATATCATGGCACCAGTCTCTACATCGACACCATCAGTGGATTCAGAATATTCAGTGGTCATCTAAAGCATCCAGGCTATCCACAAAATTAAAAATACAAAAAAATTGAAAAATACAAAAAAATTGTCACCTTGATGAAAACCTAGTAAAGAGGCATCTTGGAAACACCAAAAAAATGAAAAACTGACAAGAAAAATAGTAAAGATAAAAATTTCATCCAACGGTGAAAACCTGGCAAATAGGCACCCTAGATAAGTACCATGATGAAAACCTGGCAAACAGGCGTCATGTGTAAAATAAATTATCTATGTGGACTCTTACACTTGGGGGCAAGTAGTCTCATTTCCCATGCCTTCCTCTTAACATAATTGACATCCTTCCATTTAATCCATATCATTCTCATCCATCTTTCCCACCTACCTTGGTCTTGACATAAAACATGCAAACATCAATCATACTTTGGGAAAACTCTTGACATGTCTATCATTCCATCATACACCATTCACGAAATTTCATTACTTTCATAACCTCATTATCCTTATGCAACATAGTCCTTGAAAATCATATGACAATTGCCTTAGTTTCATGTCCCCTATCCTTTACCAAGGCCACCTCTCGTCCTTTCAGGTCTGTCACCTACCTTGGCTTTCCCTTGTCAAATGGTCTAAGGATACTCCATCATCTCATCTAGTCCTAACCAAGTCATTCCACATGCAATGAGCACATCATCTAACACATTACTTGACTTTGTTCCTAGCCCGACTATAGACCTCGATAATTTCATCACATTATCATCATCCTCACATTGTTTCGAGATGCATCCTTCCCACATCAAACAACATTGTCATCACCTGTCAATTGGTATTCAGCTTGACTAGGGGCACAATCATGTTTGTCCTTGGATTCTCATGTGTAGGCATCAGCCACATGCATTTTTCATTATGCTCTTAAACCATTCAAAATGACAAAAACATTAGAAAAAATCCTGAAAAAAGACAAAAACATCATAAAATGTCCTAAAAAAAAAGACAAAAACATCATAAAATGTCTTGAAGAAAGCCCTAAAAATCGAAAAAACATCTTAAAGAAACCCCAACAAAGTCAAAATTTTGATAAAATGCAAAAACAAAGTCATTTCCCATTGAAATTTTGTCATGTCAATCAGTCTTTGTCATTCGTCGAACTACGTTGTCTCTGCGCCCTTACTACATAGGCAAGACTCATCTTTGAGTCCACGAGACATAGGTTAGTCCTTTTAGATTTGTCCAAATTAAATCATGGAATTTTTCACAATCATCGTATTGGGAAAATAAGTCATTCATTCAAATGTCGATATTCCAATCGTGACCTAATAGACAACATAGTCCAATCAATCTTACAGTCAACATCAGTCAACTTGCCAAAACATATTAGTCAAAACAACGTCAATCTCATCACTTTTTGGTCCTCTTCAAGATGTGTCCTTCTTGGAGTTAGACCTTGTCAAAATGTCCTTTTCCTTTTTCAGGATGTGTCCTTCCTAACAATTGGCCCTATCAAACCATCAACACCATCAAATTGGGAAAACTCTGAAACTGTCAAACCGATAAGAAATCAATATTTGGCAAACAAACACTAGCAAAATTAAATGGTTGTTAATATTTTTGGTCTATCTTGTCTTATCTTTTGACTATTTTATCTATTTTTGTCTTATATTTTTACTATCTTTTCTTTTTGGTCATGTTACTAGCTACCTCAAGGATGTCCCATGAAGGATTTAGAGGTGTGATGATGTCTCTTGACCTATTTTATTTCTTTGACTGTTGTCTGTGGATTGTCTTCACAAAAAGACTGGGGCAACATGACCCTTAGTATGAGTTAGGACATTCCTTGTCTGTGACTGTCTGTTTTTCAAGTGGATGACCTTGCACACCTTGTTCTATGTCATACCATGGTGTTTGTTGTCCATTTGTTTCATTTTTACCACCCAATGATGATTAACAACAATAAATATTAAAGTCCTATGGTAATGTTTTGAAGGATTTGGTCTAGGAACTAACATGCATCTCCTCTTGTCTTGTCATCTTCTCTCGCCCATCTCATATAGGCATTGCATCCATATCATCATCCATATCTTTTGCACTAACATTTCTTTTTCTCTTCATATTATAGTATTCTCATCAATTTCGATAGCACACCCATGTTCTTGGAACTCGTCTGTCCTCTCAAGGGGGCATACCGCTACCATCCTCGTCATTCTTCCTCATCTGATTTTGCATTGGGCCATGTTTTGACTTATTTTCTTTGTCACAATGCGACATGCTACATTATGACAAAGAGGGGCAAAATGTAGACACATAAAAATGACCTAGGCCTGCAAGCTCTATTTTACCACTTTCATCCTAGCATAATTATGACATTTAATTATGTCTTTGGTCCACATTCGACTATTAATTAATAATTCATAATTATTTAACTAATTCATGTATGTTTATTCTTCATGATTATTAAATAAATAAATTTTATTTATTTATTCAATACGTCACTAATGGTCTATTATCTTCTTACAATTAAATAAATTTATTAATTAATTTAATTATTAATCATATCCTCTAAATTAAATAATTATCTTAATTATTTAATTACCTAATTTAGCATTTCCCTCATTTTAAATAAATGAAATTATTTAAAATGATATCACTTTCTCGACTGTTAGTTCATTCTAGTAAATAATCTAAAAAAACAATTATTTATTACAACACAAAATCCATATCTTGAATTTATTTAATTAAAAATGATAATCTTCTTCCAAAAATCAAGTAATTGGGAAAATTCTTGATTTTTCAAATCTATTTTTCAATTCAACTCTTATCCTCTTGATTTTTCGAATCTCACAAAGCAAGCAGTCTTTATCTTCTTGATTATTGAAAATCTTTATTTCTTTGACTAATTATCTCATTTATTCTTGACTGTCGATTCGATTTTCTTAGATGACATCTTGACCACTCATTTAATGATTCTACCCTAACCCTGATTAGGCATTGCCACATTAAATCTTGACCTCTAATTTTAGGCTTTTGTCAAACTTCAATCTCGTCTGTCTGTCCAAAATTGCATTTTCTATAAAATGACAATTTTTCTCACATTTTTGACTACTCATGCTCATCCTTAGATATTGTAGCATTTATTTTCATATTTTGATTTCATTAAGTTTTAGGCATTTCTTGGAATAGGCATTATAGTCATTTTGTCATAGGCATAGACGCTTTATTTCATTTTAGACACTCCAAATCCTTCAAAGCTTGTGTAGGACTTAATCTTTGCTTTCAAATTGCTCACACTTTTGATCTAAGGGCAGCCATCAGCAAGTTAGAAGGTGCTATGAAGGTAAATCATGGAAGATTCGATGAATGATAGGTATAATTGTTCTTGTTTTTAGTTTCCTTTGTTCTTGATAGCTTCTTTGGGTTTTATGCTTTATTGATTTGATAATCTAACAATCCAAAAATAACCCTTAGATACAAGCTACATACAAAGTTACAAGTTGAATTTGTCATCATGTTGTTCAACCTTCATTTTTTAAGTTGATGAATTTTCATGTACGCTTTTGTTGGTCATGTTAAGTCACACCAAATGGAAGGCTCGATATCACAACATGCCTACTTAGGTAAAAGAGGTTTGTACACCCCATATACTATGAGGTCTTAGTTTTTTTTTCATGTGAGGTTGTGATTTTACTTGTGATCTTTATGTTTGCTTGGAGGTTCAACTAGACACTATGTTTTCCAACTTGCATTGGCTGACATCATGGTTGATAGGAAAATTTACATATTTATGCCTTTCCTGATTCACTCCATTACTAATTCATTATTTTTTCAACAAATGCAAAAAATGTGTTATTCTCTTGGTGTTGCTAGCAACAATGGATGCACATCTTTTTACATACAAGGTTGTCATAAAAGGTTTTGGTTTCCCTCTAACTTTTCATCTCCATTAACACATACACATGCACCACAACCAACGTATCTTCCCAAAATAATACATTTGTTGTTGCAATTGTAGAAGTAGTTACATACTGTTATGCACGTTACACTCATATGCCATATACAAAGTTGTAGGCTGAACCACTCATCTTGTTGTTTAATATGGAATTTTTTTATTTCATGAACTGCAAGATGTGCTTTTTCTACTCCTGTTGACTCACCCCAAATGGAAGGATCGATATCACAACATGACTTCTCAGGTAAAATAGGTTTGTACACCCCATTTACTCTGAACTCTTAGTTATATTTTCATGTAGAGTTGTGAATTTACTTGTGGTATTTATGTCCACTTGGAGGTTCACCTACACACTATGTTTTCCAACCTGCATTGGCTTACATCATGGTTGATAGGAAATTTTACACATTTCTTCCTTTCTTCATTTTCTCCATTACTGATTCATTATATTGTTAACAAATGCAACAAACATGTTGTCATTTTGACATTGCTAGCAGCAATGGATGCAAATTTTTTCACATACAAGGTTGCCATAAAAGGTTTTGGTTTCACTCTAACCTTTTGTCTCCATTAACATATACACATACACCACAACCAATGTATCTTCCCAAAATAATACACTTTTTGTTGCAATTGTATAAGTAATTACATACTATTATGCATGTTACACTCTTGAACCACTCATGTCATGTAGTTCAACCTTCACTTGTTTATTTCATGATTTTCCAAATGTGCTTTTGTTGCTCAAGTTAAGTCACCCCAAACAGAAGGTTGAATATCACAACTTTCCTCCTAAGGTAAAAGAGGTTTGTACACCCCGTATACTCTGAAATCTTAGTTATATTTACATGTGGGGTTGTGAATTTACTTGTGAAAGTTATGTTTGTTTGGAGGTTCAACTACACACTATGTTTTCCAACCTGCATTGGCTTACATCATGGTTGATAGGAAATTTTACACCTTTCTTCCTTTCCTCATTCTCTCCATTATTGATTCACTATTTTATCAACATATGCAACAAATGTGTTATCATTTTGGAATTTTTGGAAGAAATGGATGCACATTTTTTACATAAAGGTTGTAATTAAAGGTTTTGGTTTCCCTCAAACCTTTCCTCTCCATTAACACATACACATGCACCACAACCAATGTATCTTCCCAAAATAATACATCCATTGTTGCAATTGTAGAAGTAATTACATACTATTATGCACGTTACACTCATATGCCACATACAAAGTTGTAGGTTGAACCACTCATCATGTGGTACAACCTTCACTTGTTTATTTCATGAATTGCCAGAATATGTTCTTTTGTTTCTCATGTTAAATCACCCCAAATGGAAGGTTGAATATCACAACATGCCTCCTCAGGTAAAAGAGTTTTGTACACCCCATATACTCTAAAATCTTAGTTATATTTACATGCGAGGTTGAAAATTTACTTGTGGTTTTTATGTCCACTTGGAGGTTCAAGTACACTATGTGTTTTCCAACCTACATTGGCTTACATCATGGTTGATAGGAAATTTTACACCTTTCTTCCTTTTCTTATTCTCTCCATTACTGATTCATTATTTTTTCAAAAGATGCAATAAATGTGTTATCATTTTGGTGTTGCTAGCAACAATGGATGCATATTCTTTTACATAAAATATTTTCATAAAAAAAATTGGTTGCCCTCTAACCTTTCCTCTCCATTATAACATACACACACACCACAACCAACATATCTTCCAAAAATAATACATCTATTATTGAAATTGTAGAATTAATTACATACTATTATGCACATTACACTTGTACACCTTATACAAAGTTGCAGGTTGAACCACTCATCATGTGGTTCAACCTTCACTTGTTTATTTCATGAATTGCTAGATGTGGTTTTGCTTCTCATGTTAAGTCACCTCAAATGGAAGGTTGAATATCACAACATTCCTCCTAAAGTAAAAGAGGTTTGTACATCCCATATACTCTAAAATATTAAGTTATATTTACATACGGGGTTGCAAATTTACTTGTGGTCTCTATGTCCACCATGAGGTTCAACTACACACTGTGTTTTCCAACCTGCATTGGCTTACATCATGGTTGATAGGAAATTTTAAACCTTTCTACCTTTCCTCATTCTCTCCATTACTAATTCATTATTTTTTCAACAGATGCAACAAACTTGTTATCATTATTGGTAGCAATGTTGGTAGCAATGGATGCACATTTTTTTACATACAAGGTTATCATAAAAGGTTTTGGTTGCATGAACCTTTCATCTCCATTAACACATACACACACACCACAACCAACATATCCTCCCAAAATAATACATCTGTTGTTGCAATTGTAGAATTAATTACATATTGCTATGCATGTTACACTCATATACCACATACAAAGTTGCAAGTTTAACCACTCATCCTATTCTTGCTCAAACAACACAAGTTTACTTGAAAATGATGGTTGGTTTTCATAGCATTCCTCTTCAAGTAAAACAATTTTGTGTGGCACACCTAAAATGGAATCATCTTTGAATGTCCATGTATGTTTGTGAGTGTGTCGTCATTGTCTATGTCCACTTGTACGTTGAGCTACACACTCTGGCTGCTAACCCGCATTTGCTTTATATTTTATGTGTAGCTTGATTCAATCTATCACCTTTAATTTTCCTTAGCTAAAGTTGAAAACCTCCTATTGGTTTCACATTGGTGGCAGAAATGCAAGCACATTTTATTTATGTTCAATGAATAATTTCTTTATTTTTCTTGACACAATCCACTCTAATTTTAAATGTTGACGTCCAATTCCTACCTTACCAAGAATGGGGAGAGATTTCAAATGGAAGAAGGAAGAAGATCCAGAGGTGCAAGATGTAAAGGATGGAGGCTCTCCTTTTTCCTCTTGTGATTTGCATTGGACTCCTATTGCCATCAACGAGGATGGGGTCGTTGACCTTGTCAATGCATTTCCTTGTAGCAGACTCAATGATTTCATTCATGGTGAAATGTTGGTTGAAGGCTTTGAAACTTCATTTGTGTGTGGGAAAAAAAAGAGTGTACCATCACAGATCCTGTCAACAAAAATAATAATAGAAAAACAATTATCTAACATAGGTTTGTACCTTTCAACATTCATGTGCATGATCCAATGATATTTTATTCTCTCTTTATTGAAGATGATGATATGATGCTTTCTTTACAGCTACTAGTGTGGATACAGTTCTGAAGAGCACATAAACCAACTTCAACCATGGAAAAGAAAAAAAAAATTATAAAAAAGGGGGGTTGTCAATGCCACTTCATTGTAAAGGTTATGCATGGTAGATCCAATATTTCCTATCTGCTCTACAAAGAAATGTTTCACATCGATATCAATGGTGAATTTTTCCATGGCATTAGTGACACAAGTAGAAATAGGAATTCCATGTTTTCCCCCTAATCTATCTGCATAATGCAAAAGCTATATTGAAATCCTTTTGGTCATGGACGTGAGTGTCAATGCAATAATGGATAGGAACCTCAGTGGTCCTATCTTTTGTGGCATGATGAGTAAGAGAGATGAATTCCTTACAAGAAAGGATGTAATGAATGCTTGGCGAAAGGTGCATTCTATTCACACACAAAAACACATAATCGATTCGACAAGTATCATGATGTGGAATGGATAGGAGGTTGACAACTTCTACTTTCAATAGCCCCATGGGAACAATACACCTTTCATTATCAGGGTTCAAACTCCATGGATGTTGGATACGATGGTTCGCCACTCTTACAATTTAGTCATGTCCATGGAGTCCACATTTTCCACTAACAAATATGGGGTGAGGCATTAGAAACATTGACAAATAGTTCTTCATCTTTTCAATGATCTTACTGGCTATAAGCCTAACAATGCTCACACTGACTTGTTATGTCTATAGTATGAATTGTATACTTTTCTCATTTTTTATGAGCAACAGCGTGGTGTTCCCATTGCATGGGTAGTCTCCTCATGAAACAATATTTAGGAAATTTCTAAATGGCTACACATATTTCACACCCGTGGAAGAAGAGCCATACCTAACTAGAGAATCAATGCATTTTTACCAATGATGCCACTGCAAAAATTTAGTCCATACAATATGTTCCTGTCTTTGTTCATTTGTGTACCTTTGTCATTTGATATTTATTTTCAATGCCACTTTGTCATGTAGATGAGCTAAACAAAATCATTTGTATTGTCTATTAGGGTTGTCTTTCAATGTTGTGTGATTCTATGCATTTGGCACATTCAAAGGGCTTGGATGAAGAATGTACATAAGTACGCATCTAAGGAAAGGGAAATGTACATATTCCATGAACTTGGCATGATCCTGATAGTGATCAATGATAGGGAAGACAACATCACTCAACTATTGAACTCTTTCTTTGACAAATTCAATGATCACCCCTAATTTTTAGAGTACTTCAAGAAGACCTGGTGTGAAGGAGATGGTCAAATTAGTGAGTTGACAATTTTTATCACCTTGTTCAATTTGCACCATTCATATTCTTTGACATAGTGAGTGGGAAAAAAATTGCAGACTATTCCTACATGCCAACTAGGATACAAATGTAACCATTGAGTCATACCATTGCATGCAAAAAACTTGATACATATGTGATCGTCAAAATAAATGCACAAGGTGAATGGACTATTTTTATTACACAATTGTCTATAAAATGTAGCCATTCTTTAGGAAAAAGAAAAAGTTACAACATTATGGTTTTTTGACGAACTATATGTTTCAAAATATTCAATCTAGTTTCGAGCAGGTGAAGGAAATTCCAGATGATGATTGTGTTTCAAATGAAACACATCCTGGATGGCACTGGGTGAAAATTCAAAGTAGGTGTGACCACTACCTTGTTCAGAAATTTTGTGAGCACCTTTTTGTTTGTGAGTTCCCTTAGAGTTTTCAGGGAAACACTTGAAAACATGTCCTTAAGGTTGTTGAACTAATTAAAATATCATTTGTTGTTGAAGGGGTGGTCCATGGTAAGTGAATTTCAATTTGAAGTGCATTTCTTTATCAGAGAAAATTGTGTTTTGTATTTTGTACTACCTAATACAAGTTTCTTATGTGTTGTCATTTAGACAAGGGAGGTCAAGCAATTGATAGAGGGATAGATTTGAATGAGACATTGTCATAGGGGGGTATCCAAGAAAATAATCCTAACCTTCTCACCCCTACACAAGCTTGTTTTATCAATCATGAACATGATGAACATTTGTAGAAAATGTGTATTTGAAATGACACAAATGAAATCTTGAAGAAAGTGATGCGTACACCACCCCAATGTCTAGAACAAGTACAATCATATGCATAGTGTGTCAAGATTTTTCTACAGGATCTAAAACAATCTAATGCATTTCCATTTGAATTTATTCATGATCTGGATGCAACTGCAACTAGCACCGTTCACATGCATCCATGGTTTAGTGCAAGGAAGGATCATCCTCAATGTGCAACCCATCGTATGAAGCATGTTGCACAATAGTCAGATCACCAAACTACTCTGTGTGACTCCTTTCCCTTATCCATAAACAATAGCTCTAATATGAATTTCAATATGGAATGTGAGGTGTCAGGAACACCTGCTATGGATGGGGCAGAGGATATGACATCTAATACGAGTGATTATGAGAAAAAACCCATTTCAATTTCTATATTGTAATAGGAATGATATTGCAGATGTCTTTTTCCATTAAGCAACTTCTACCACGTCATAAAAAAAAAAAAATTGGTCCTTTTTGTTTTCTTTAGCATTCCAATCTAAGGAAAGGAGTACTTGTTGGCGACTGTCTTTCACAAGTGTAAAACCAATGGAAGGTATAGTTCCAATTTAACAACTATACGTAGGTAAGTCTATTTTTTGGTATAACATTATGCAATAGCATGCTTCCTTATAAATTTTTTACTACAATGATAGGATGATGTCGGCCAACATGTGTTCACTCTGGTACTTCTTGAAGAGTTACTAAGGAGTGTAGAAGCATACATTAATGAACCTCCATCTCTAGGTAAGCATGTCCTTTTTTCAAAAAGTTGTTCACATAAGTTATCTACAATTTTGACATTAGAATTTCATGTCTCTACCCAACTCATTTTGTTTTTGTTCACTTCTTCTTTTCAAGTACTTTTACAACTTTGATTTCATGTATTCTAGTAACTAGTGCTCTAGCTATGCATTGCCATTTTCCCATTGCACATACTACATGCACTCCTTCCTCAACCTATGAAGAGCAAGAATAATTTGTTTGATCAAAACATTATCTATCTCTTTCACTTTGGTTGCTTCTTTTCAAGTGTTTTCATAGCAAATTCCTGTTTTTCATTTTAGGCATTCTAGTACATGTTTCTCCACTTTTGTGTTGCCATATGTCCATTGTACAAAAGAATGCACACTGATGATTCTGGTTATTAATATCTTTTAATTTATTTTTATATACTTTTAAGACACTTTACTTATGTTTTTGAAGTATCTCTCAGAAAATATTCCCATAGTATGTTATCCTATTATGCATACCTTGCCACCTTGTTCACCCATTTTGTGAAAATTAAATATGGTGAATTATTTGTATAATTACGTGTATTAAATATGAATGTGTATGTATGAGAATGGATATCATGATTTCATTATGGTAGTTTTCTATATATGTGTGTTGGATGGGCTAAACTCTTTTGTGGCTTAACACGCAGCAGAAAGGAAGTAGTATTTATAGCAAGTATCAAGTTGTAGAGTAGGAAATTAATGAGTTCAAGCTAATCAAGTGAAGGGAACTATGGAGTTGAATGTGGTCATTGTAGAAGAATAAATTCTAGAAGATATATATTCTTAAAGGTTGGACAGTTATCCATGTGTTTCACATGCAAGTTGTCTTTATCTGAATAGGTCTCTTTTTCCAATTAGTTTTCTAGTTAGATGAATAAGTCAAATCATTATTCCACCTCCTCACATCTAGGAGTGATATTTATGATTGTTGTTAGTTAGTTATTTAGCAATTCAAATAAGACTCTTCCCATTTTGTATAAATTTGGGTGATGAGCTCATATATTCTAGTTAGTTGATTTTGTTACAAGTTTCTAGCAGTTAGTAGTTTATCAGTTGATCAAAGACATATTGTTAAAATTAATTTATGGAATAAAATCTAAAGAAGGATTTTGTATGATATTTGGCATTGTATAATGAATGGCGTTGTATGACTCATGGATGTGTGGACACAAAAAAAGTAACCCTTCTAATTTTTCTTGTTTTGTCCCTCCTCATGCTTAATTGACTTGATTTTTCCTTGATTTAATGTTGCAATGTGGCCCACACATTCACATTAGGTCTTGAATCTTTATGAATCATTAAGACTTTATGATGTCTTGTAAAAGTGTTGTGAAGTGTTGTAACACATTTTAACACTTTTCTAGACTCTTCTTATTATAATTCACCTAAATAACCCCTCTTTATCACTTACCAAGTCTTATTTTAAATTTTTGTAAAGTCTTGTAACAAGGGTATGTGCAGGATCATCATGGAAAAAACAGGCCCTTAAGTGGCAAAAAATGAAGAAAAATCAGAGTTAGGAAACTTGACATAAAAAATTGAATAAGTTATCTATATTATTTCAAAAATATGTAATAATAGAATTTGTAGAAAATTGAATATTGTTTCTAAAATACTAGGTTTATTTTTTATTTTTAAAAATCCATTTGGTGAAAAATTGAAATTTCAATGCAGTAGTACTTAAATTTCAAGGAAAAAATAAGAAGTAGGTGTCTGTTTGACCACCCTAACCACAATAAAATGATAATATTTTTTTATAAGATTTTATATAAAAGTAGATGACTCATGTTCGGATGTGATACATATTTTTTTGTAATTTCTTTCCAACTAAATAATTAATTATGAATTTTTTATTACACATTTTTAAAAGTATAAAAAACTTGTATGTCTGACCACCTTAACTTAGTCAAAACTTCATGAAATTCAATTTTTCTTCTTTTAATCCCATAGTATGTGAAGCAAAGAATGTGACGCATGTTTTGGATTCAAAAGATGTGATACCATTTGAAATCTATTTTTTTTTTTCAATCAACCTATCAATCAGGACTTTAATCGTAATTCAAATAGAAAATTAATAATAATTATTTATTAAATTCAAAGTAAAGCATAATTTATATTGGTGTAAAGCTAAGAATATCCTTTAAAAACCCTTTTTGTTTCATCAAATTTGGGTTAGAAAAAATTCGTCAGCCACATACCCATCATATTGCCACTTTTTAGCCCATCATGATCCTACACATACCCACAAACTTTCACACTTTTCTAGGCTTGTCATCAATAATTACACCCTTCTTATGCCTTATTTGGCCCCTTTATGCACTTACAGGCCTTAATTAAGTGTATTTTTTATTATAAACCCAATAAACATCATTTAATGCAATATAATTCCCAATGCCCATTCGCATGCCTTGAGTGGGACCCATTCGCCATTAGGGGAGAATGAGTCCCTCTTGGCACAAAAATCAACATAAATTCAAATTAATGGAAACTTTTTATTCCTTAAGACCTAAGCTCAGCCTGTGATGTGGTATTTTCAAGAAATTAGGGCATAATTGTGTATAAATATATGTTTTTATATTCATTTTAACCCCCATCAACATAATTCAAGCATCCCTAATTATTCAATCAAGCATTCAAGCATCTTGGAGCAACATATCTTCAGACTTCAACATCAAAGGTTTGGTGAGTTTATGACTTTGCATGTTTTTTATTCATCATTATCTTTCTATTTCATTTCATTCTCAAGGGTTTTATTACCAAACCAGGGTTTGACCAAGGCAAACCCCTATATTCTAACCCCTAACACTTTTTCCCCTCTTTACATGTGTGTTTTGTAGGTATTGTATGAAAATTTTCCAGAGATATAGGTGTTAAAAGTTTCACCAATTCATCAAGATCATTAAAAGTCAACAAAATCCTATTTGAAGCTTGGAGAATAATTTACCATTAGATTCTGCAAATTCAAATCCGACAACCTATCAGGCAGAAAAGTGCAGCCCAGGACCCACAAAGTTGACCTTTGACTTTCTAGAATTCTATAGGTGGAATAATTCACCATCTGTGGTGAATGAGTCCCGTTTCCATGCCTAAAAAAGTATTTTTTGAAGTTTTGTGTTCCCAACATCTTGAAACCTATTCTAACAGTTTTCACCAAAAATAGGACTAATTCACCATTTGTGGTGAATGAGTCCTAGTGGGCTTCAACACTGATCTCTGTAGCATTCCAAAATATCTCCACATTATCTTTTAGTCTCTAGGTGCACCTCATTCAGTTTTGTTAAGTTTTGTTATTGTTTATTTATATTTCTAGTTCTTTTTTCATATCACAACGTGTTTTCAAACACTTTGCATTTCTTAGTTTTGCATTAATAATCAATAGGTTTTATCAGTCATTTTCATTTAAATCATGTCATCTAGGAATATTTCATTTATATTACATTAATCTTGAGTGTAGACATAGTCGGTCTTTCCCTATTCCTTTCCTTTTAGGTGAAAAACCCTAGAAGTGAAAGAGAACACTAGGGTACCAAAACCCATGTTCATAGGATGTATGAGAATCTAAATTGGATCTAGTTTTAGTTAAGTGAAGTAGCTTTTTGAGCTATCCACTTAGGTACAATCCACCACTTCATTTACACTTCAATTATTTATATGCTTTCATTAATTATGTTTTATTTATCTTATACATGCATTATGAGTAAATAGTTTATGTTTCTAGGTTAGAATTTTTGTTTGTTCATGAAAAGAGATAGAAAATAGTTTTCCATATATTAGGATTTATTATATTATCATTTTAAATAGTTTCATATTGATTTTTCATTCACATATTTTTAGCAGTCACCTACAACTTATGCTACAGGTACCCATAGCCACTAGGTTCTGTAATTGCTTTCACTGTTTTTACAATTATGTTAATTCTAGCAAGGTAGAATACTTTGAATAAGTTAGGGAAAATTAATTTATGTTAGTACAAGCCTATGAAGACACATATATTGGAGTGCCATCATAAGTTTGCGCACCCTGGTCGATAGCTTAAGGTAGGCCTAGAATGTCAAGAGGATTGTTCAGTTTGGTATACCCCTAAATTGTGCAAATTTACCAATTCCATAACACATTAGTTTGCCTCTACATTTTTGGCACCATTTCCGAGGATGGTACCATCTTCATAGACCTGTATTTACAAGCTTTCATAGTTAAACGTTCATAGTTAAAAAATTTTATTATGCATTAGGATTGGTAGATTTCATCTTCAAAACTTGGAGTTATACTAACATTGTGCAAGGCCATTTCCATATAAAGATAAATTTACCATATTTGGAGGCACAAAGATAACCAAGGAAGATTCATCCCTTCAAACACCCAAGATAGAGAAGATATTGGTGGTTTTGTTGAGTATACTATGAAGATTGTTGAAAGGGGAGACACTTCCTTTCCATCTTCATCATCATCATCATCATCATCATCATCTTCCATAGGAACTAAAGGAACCTTTCAAACAATGGGGGATGCACCACCAAATGATCCAGAGCATGGTACCTTTGAGTTCCCTATTATTAATCAAGCCAAAGCCACTGTGTTGAAGAATATTCCACCATTAGTATTACCATAATTTTATGGTTTCGTAATAGAGGACCTAGATACTTTCCTCTTTGAGTTTGACATTTTGTGCAAAAGTTATGATTTTTCTACTTATGCACATCGACTCAAGCTCTTTCCAGCTACTCTGAAGGATAATGCCCTTAGATGGTTTATGGGGCTTGGCAGAGATGTCCCAGATTGGGAGACTATGAAGACAAATTTCTTGGAGAAGTACAAGTACTATTGTAGAGGATTAGACTTAAGAAGAGATGAAATTTTATCAATATCTCAAAAGGAGGATGAGCCACTAGATGATTATATTGAGTGGTTTCAGTTTTCTTTGAAAAAAAAACCCCAGCATAAATTGTTAGAGGAATCCCTTAAGTTGGTATTTTTAAGGGGGGTTAATGAAGACAGTATGGACACCCTCAACCTTATTGGGGGATGAGAAATTTCTAGAGGACCATTTTAAGAGATTTTAAAAGTTTGTAGAAATTATTCTAGGTCTCTTTCCAAGAAGCCAAGAGGGGAGAGGTCATCTATCACAAGTAAGACCTCTAATGGGGTTTCTAAAGTTGAGATCAATAATTTATTGGCCAGCATGAAACATGATATAATAAGTCATCTAGCAACATAGTTAGAAACTCTCCATATCAAAAAGAAGTAGGAGGAAGCATAAACCATGCTCACTGAGTGTTGTCCTAGCTATAGGCAGAGGAAAGCCAATTGCAAGTGCAAAAGAGTGGCCAATATCCAACAAGAAAGGGTTGAGAAACTAGATTTCTAGGAAATGGAAGGTGATGATGCAAAAAAATTCTACATATCACAAAGGAGGCCTTGGTAGTAAAGACAACGTATGCCACTAGACCCCCTTACTTTTAATCCATCTTTCCCTTCTAGCAATAAAAAAAATCCTACTTGGAATACCCAGCCCTGGCAAGCAAATCAAAACCAGCGGCTGAATTCTCAACCATGGCCACAAGCCTAGTCAAATTGGAATCAACAACCAAATCCTTGGCCACAAAAAAACTTGCAGGGTTCCAACTACAATCCACAGTATCCAACTCGACAGACTCAATGGTAACCTCAATGGAAGAAAGGCTAGTAATGGTAGAAAAATATGAATTACCAACATCCTATGCTACCTCCTCCTCCACCTCAATAGCAAGATCTAATGCCTCCATCAAATCCTTAGCCTCAGCCACCTAAACCATCTCAAATACTTTCCCATATTACACCTAACCCTAACACTAATCTTGTTCAACAGGCTTATACTAATGAAGTTCTCCAATACCCCACATATGGGGTAGCGGTGAGTGACCTTCAACTCAAATCAGAAAAACTTGTAGGACCTTCATCTCCTAGAATTACTAAAGTAGAGGATGAAGAACCTGCAAAGGATGCCTCAGATAACCCACCTTTGGAATCCCAGTCTAATCAAGGTCTCCAACCCACATCACATTCGAAGCCTCCATTCCCTAAATGTTTGGCTATCTAGTAGCAACACACATAGGCTGAAACAAACCTTTTAGGCCAATTGAAGGATGTGAACATTAAAATCCATTTAATCCAAGATATCAAAGATATTCCCATCTATATTAAGACTGTTAGGGATCTTTTCCTTAAGAAACCAAGAAGGAAGAAAAAGGACCCATAGACAGATCATGTTTTGGGTAATCTTACAGACATCATGTTGGGAAATATTATAGTCCCTAAGTATACTAACCTTGGTAGTCTAGTTGTTGACGTCAAGATCAATGGGACTCACATTAAGAATACTTTGATAGACATGGGTGCTGCAATTAATGTGATGACCAAGGATACCATACAACTACTACAGTTAGCCAATCTTAGGCCTACTAAAATAGTTTTGCAATTAGTTGATAGGTCTATAGTTAAGCCTGAAGGAGTTATTAAGGACCTGGTCATTGCATTAGATTCCTAGGATTACCCTGTTGACTTTATAGTTCTTCAACCCAAAGTTAATATTGTTTGTTATCCATTGATCTTAGGTCAACCTTGGTTAGCCACAGTCGATGCCTTCATAGGCTGTAGATTAGGAAAAATGGTCATATCCAACAAAACTATAACCAAGAATCTAGTACTTTATCCACTAGCACAACCACATCAAGACCTTGAGAAGACCATTTGGCCAAACTTAGATGATGAGGAAAACTATTCATTGTAAACCTTAATGGCCATAGAGCATAGTCCTTTGTTAGACTTTCAAGATGAGGATGAACTAATAGCTCATATTATACAAAATGACTATGGGAGGCACCCACAATAGTAGGGTTGTTTATCATATTTGCAAGATCCTTTGGACATCATAATACCTACTAGTTCATCTCAAGAAGTATCCCAAATGATCCATACTTTGTTACCCTAGTAACACTTTCCAATCATACCCATCCTTGATCTATCCTCTGTACAATACATGTCTATGCAATTAGAGGTCAAGCCTAGAAAGATGTTGAATGTTAATAGTGTGTTGACTAATGAACAACATAAATCCTTGCATACTATGCTACATGCACATGCAACAACTTTTGCATGGGATTATAGTGATATGAAAGGCATTGAACCTGCCTTATGCATGCATAATATTTACATCAATGAAGGCTACAAACCCATAAGGCAGCCACAAAGGTGTATGAATCCAGCTCTTAGAGAAATTGTGAAAGCAAAACTGCAAAAGCTTTTGAATGCAAGATTTATATATCCTATTTCAGACAGTGAATGGGTTTCACCTTTAGTCATAGTACCTAAAAAGGGTGGTAAATGGAGAGTTTTTGTCGACTATAGGGAACTTAATACTGCCACCAGGAAAGATCATTTTCCATTGCCATTCATTTACCAAGTTTTAGATTCTTTGAAAGGGAAGAAATATTGCTCCTTTCTTGATGGTTTCAGTGGTTACAACCAAATCAATATTTCCTCTAAAGATCAGGACAAAACTACATTTACTTGTCCCTAGGGTACCTATGCATACTTTGTTTTACCTTTTGGTTTGTGCAATGCTCTAGCCAGATTTCAAAGGGAAGTAATTTGTATATTTTCTAATATTGCACACGATTTATATGGATTATTTCACTACATATGGTGAAACATTTGATCAAGCTTTGTAAAATCTAGAAATAGTCTTGAAAAGATGCACTAAACATAATTTATCATTAAGCAATGAGAAATGTTTTATGATGATGATAGAAGGAATTGTCTTGGGATATTTCATTTCTAGTGTAGGGATACAAGTTGACCCTAAGAATATTGAGATCATATCTACACTTCCTATTCCTCATAAACAAAAAGATGTGAGAAGCTTTATGGGACATGGAAGTTATTACAAAAGATTCATTCAAGATTATAGAAAAATGGTTGCACCCTTGTTTACTTTGTTAAAAAAGTATATTGAATTCTAGTGGACTCCTTACTGTCAATAGTCCTTTGATATGTTAAAGACAACCTTGACTAATGCACTAGTTTTAAGGGGTCCAAATTGGACATTACCATTTCTCATTCACACTGATGCATCAAACTTTTCGATTGGATCAGTCTTGGGGAAAAAAGAGGGAAATAAGGAGTATGCCATGTATTATATTAGCAAAAACCTGCAAGGAGCTGAATTGAACTATATCATGACAGAGAAAGAAATGCTTGCAGTTGTCTACACCATTAACAAGTTTAGACATTACATTACTGGCTATCACTTATTCATACACATAGATCACACAACAATTAGATACTTGATGAATAAGCTAGTAGTAGGTGGAAGAATTGTAAGATGGTTGTTGTTGCTACAATAATTTGATATAACCATAATTGATAAACCAGGAAAAGCTAATGTGGTTAATGATTTTCTATCTAGATTTCCCACAACATCTGATGGAGTAGTTGATGAGTATTTCCTTGATGAACACTTATTTGGTCTGAATATACATAATCCATGGTATGAAGACATAGCTAACTACTTTGTAATAGGGAAAGTTCTAGCTTACTTATCCCCTAGAGAGAAAAGATTGTTCATAATTTTTTTCCCTATTCTTGGATTTTTGGATTCTTATTCTACACTGGTCCTGACAACACTATGAGGAGATGTATTAGGGAGGATGAAGTGTTTGAAATATTAAAATTCTACCATGATGAACCCTGTGATGGACATTTTGTAGCCAAGAGGAAAACTTTTAAAATATTGACAATAGGGTATTATTGGCCAACTCTTCACAAAGATTTTGTTAAATATACTAGGATTTGTGACAGATGCCAATGAATGGGGAGACCTAAAAGAAGTGATGAGATGCCACTACAACCTCAACTAGCCCTACCTCCTTTTGAAAAATGGGGGCTATATTTTGTTGTCCCTATATCTCCCACTTCAAATAACAAAGAATATATACTAGTATGCACAAATTACTTGACCAAATGGGTTGACGTACTAAAGGCAGTACAGTTTGCTAGAGATGGAAATGTTGCCAAATTCCTATATAAGGAAATATTCACTAGGTATGGTGTTCCTAAGGAGATAGTGACTGATCAAGGGCCATAATTCACATCAGACCTCATAGCTCAACTGGTTAAGGAACATTAGATATGGCATAAGAAATCTACTCCATATCATCCTTAGGAAAACAAACAAGTTGAGGTCATCAACAAGGAGATGGAGAACATACTGATAAAAAAATACAACTTCACAAGAGAGATTGGGTATCCAGGCTACCAAAAGTTGTTTGGGCATACATAACTACCTAGAAGACAACTATAGGATTTATCCTTTATGAGTTGGTTTATGGAAAACTAGTTGTGTTACCCATTGAGTTTGAATACAAAACCCTACATACAATAGTTGATGTAGGGTTGGACTTGATAGAATCTCAAAAAGAAATATTACAACATTTAAATTCCCTGGATGAAATCAGATTGCAAGTATTTCACCATACAGAGGTTGTTCAAAAATAAATAATTAAATGGCATCACTAGTACATAAAGACTAAAGAATTTTTTGTTGGTGATTGGGTACTTCTGTATGATTCTAGATATAAATATTTTCTAGGAAAATTTCAGTCATGATGGTTAGGGCCTTATGAGGTCAAGCAGGTCTTCCCTAATGCACAATTCAACTACAAATTATTGATGTAGTCAAATTCTCTCTCTTGGTTAATGGTCATAGACTCAAGCTATACAAGAAACCACTTGAGCATGATGATTTCATCCTATGTCTAATGGATGACTATGGTGTACAAAGTTCAATTGATTCAGGATCTGGGACACAGGATGTTCCACAAGATGATGTTTCGGTAGGAAGTGACTTACCCATCACGTCTGGTAATACAGAGGTTAAATTACACAACTCCACCTCTAAGATTACCCAATCCTAATTTTCCCATGCATTAAATTGCATGCACACACAACACTATATTTTTAATGAAAATGTTTTCACTTTAGAGGGACCTATACTTTTAATTTCTCAAGACCTGATCACATGGGACCTGACATTCACATTTCAATCAGGCCATGTGCTTTGTGTACCTATAGCAATACTCATTGCTTGCATGCTACATTTACTGGGCGGATTCAAATTGTATTCCCACAAATTCTACTAATGCACACATGTGTCCTTTACTCTCCAATAAAGGGCATGTTGATGGTACAACTGCTACTTTTCATCAAATTTTATGCAATCAATGTGGATCACATCACCTGTAGACATTATGTGCCTTATTCACATCATTACTGCACTGAGTATTACTTTCCATTTCATACGTATAAAAGGTAATTTAATGTAATTAAATCTTTCTTTCTTTTTGCATCCATTATTATTCATTTTTTACACTATGCATGCAAATTTTATCACCATTTCTTTTCATTATTATCCTATCACCCTAACCCAATTTTGTATGAAGTGTGGTTACTTCACTTTAAGTTGGGGGGAGGTGTATCATTGTTATAATTTTTTCTATAAATTCTTTGATTTTACCACCCAAGTTTGTTAGGTTGCATTAATACCATCCTTTTAAAACTAGTAAAACTTCTTTGTGTGTTCGATAAATGTGATTTCTTCCCTTAGATGAGTTAAGGAATAGAATTTGAATGCTTTATTAAGTTGAAATAGAAGGATTATCAATATCGGGTACAAAGAAGACATTTGGAGAGCAACTAATTGAGGTTTTTTAGGTGGTGAAGTTGAAATTGTTGGATTTGAACTTCTTGAGGTTACAAGAATTGATGAATATGGGAGGTGATGTAATTCGTAGAGAACCATTTTCTCACAAATAAATATTAGAGGATACGATGGTTATACTACTATTCACCAGAGTGGGGTGGTTGGATTATTTTCTAAAGTTGACAAAATATGATAATGAGATAGTCAGGAATTTTACAACCATATTTAAGTATGATGAAGCAAAAGTCAAGGGATTAGTGGTGGATGGTTTGGAAATGTAAATTTCTCAAGTAACGGGGCTACCTCGCATAGGCTCCGAGTACCCAACTCATGCAGATGTGGTTGCAGTGAGGGAAGCATTCAGTGAACGAGGTGAAACTTCGATTCAACATCACAAGGTACTAAAAGACTTTCCCCTCCATTCTTTTAGGGGAAATGTGTTGCTTATATTATCAAATACTTTACTTGTGATGGCCGCCATAATCAGTTGTATATTGTTCATTTCAAGTTGTTGAACCATTTATGGTATGATTAATTTATCATTGTGCCCAATTTTCTATACAACACATTGAAAAGAATGGCCTCTGAGTACCAGAGAAGGCAAGTTGATACTACATTGTCTCACCATTGTCTGATAACTTTATTAGTTAAGAGGAGTTTGAGAATTCAACATCCCTAGGTTGATTGGTATGCTTTTAAAAATTGCAAAGAAATTATTGATTTGCTTGAGGCACCTGAAGCAGAAGAATAACCATTACCTGAGCCTAATCCTAAAGATGATCTAGGGTATGATGAACTTGAAAGAGAGAATTCCCCTATTTCACCATTTTCTTCACCCACCCGCAGCCAAAGTGAGACTAAGAAACATCCTCAAAAGGAAAAAGAAAGAAGAGAGGACCTGTTAGGTAGGAAAATGTTGTGAGGGAGGAGGATGAAGCCAAGAAAAAGAGGAGTAAAAAGGGAAAGGAGAGTAAAGTTACATAGGAAACTATTACTCTCCACCACTCAAGAGGGATAAGAAAACAAAAAGTTGGGAAGGACCTAGGGGAACTTTTTCTAGAAGGGAAGGTTGAGGAACAACAACATCAAATTCCAATGACAATTGCAATACACATAGATAAAAAAAGAGATGAAGTGTATAATATCCATACTAAAAATGTTAATGCACCTGCTAGGAGGAAAAGATATATACCATCATCTTCCTCTGATTCTGACTAGGAGGATCCTTTTATTTCCAAGAAGACCAAAAAGATAGTTCCTAGTGACTCTCTTAGAGAAATTTTTTATGCCACAGGTAATGACAGTGATGACTTGAATTTTGAAGAAAAGGAGTTGCTAGAGGACAAAAACATCAAAAAGGAACTTCAAGAAGCCCTTGACAAGATAAAAAAATTGGAAGAACAAATACAAGGGTATGAACATTAATACAAGGAAAAGGAAACGAGGATCAAAGAGCTGAAGAAAAAGTATAGACCTATGGCCATGGAAATAAATTGGATCTATTGGCACAGATGGATGAAAGTAAAATGGGGATTGAAACTGATTTGAATTTACAACCCCCTATTACAAAAACACTAGCCTACCATACTACTTTGTCTTTGGGCTTTCAATTGATGAAAATTACTACTCAATTCAAGCAAGAAAAAGAAAACTAGGAAAAAAGAAAAGCAAATATTGAATGAAACTAAGAATTTGGAATTGAAGATACTAGAGGAGAAATTGGCAGAGGTAGTTGATAGAGCTATCTAGATAATTGAATGTAGACCTTTTTCTAGGGTTTATGCATTTTTTTTAAAGGAGAAATTTCTCAGTTTTTAGTTCAATAAGTTTGGTAATGACCAGTCTTTTGCTTTAGATAAGAGACACAATTCTCTCACTTTCTTTAGTAACATCACTTTGGAGGAGCAAGACCGGTTATGTGAATATTATTTGCATAAAGTTATGTGATGGCAGAAGACACTGAGTGGAATCCTTTTCTTTATGTTGTAGATTTTCAATTGAGATATTTTGCATCTTACTTCATAAATGAGTATCTTCATGGGGAGTTAATGGAGAAGTATAAAGAAGAGAAGAAGACAATGACATTGTAGATTAGAAGGAAGCAATGAATCTTGACATAGTTGTTTCTCAATGGTTGAGGCTCCTTTCTCATAGGGGGCCAAGAAAAAAAATTAAAAACTTAAGGATCAAATATTATAGAAGGATTCATCAATTGGTAGTAACTACTCTTTAAAACTACCTAGTATATGTAAGGAATAGATGGGACAATCTAACTCTAGAGTTGCAGAGGAAGGAGCCTCATTGTAGAAGACTAAATGTTGGAAGATATTTGTTTTTAAATGTTTGACAGTTATCCATGTGTTTCACATGCAATTTTTCTCTATCTAAATAGGTCTCTTTTTCTATTTATTTTTCTAGTTAGATGAATAAGACAAATGATTATTGTTAGTTAGTTGGCAGTTTGAATAAGACTTTGCCTATTTTGTATAAAATCAGGTGATGATCTCATAGATTAGTTAGTTGATTTTGTTACAAGTTTCTAGCAGTTAGTAGTTTTCTATTTTACAGTTGACTAAAGACATATTGTTACAATGAAGTTATGGAATAAAATCTAAAGAAGGATTATGTTTGATATCTGGTGTTGTATAATGAATGGCATTGTATGACTCATGGATGTATGAGAAATTGAATTAGATTTGGTTTTTAGTTAAGTGAAGCAGTTTTTTGAGTTGGCTACTTAGGTACCACCCATTACTTCATTTACACTTCAGTTATTTATATGCTTTCATTAATTCTATTTTATTTATCTTATACATGCATTACAAGTAAATGGTTTATGGTTAAGCTAGAATTTGTATTAAATTTCATGAATAGAGATAAAAATTAGTTCTCCAGAGATTAGGATTGATTATCTTATCATTTTAAATAGTTTTAGATTGATTTTGCATTCACATATTTTTAGCAGTCACCTATAGCTTATGCTGCATGTACCTATCGCCACTAGGTTTTGTAACTACTTTTACTATTTTTACAATTTTGTTAATTCTAGCAAGGTAGAATAGTTTGAATAAGTTAGAGAAAAGTAATTTAGGTTGGTAAA